>JAODUE010081739.1:0-14656 GCA_027564755.1 Amblyopsis hoosieri
ATGGTACTATAATATCGGAAGCAGAACAAAAAACAGTGTTGTCAGGTTGGCAACACAGCTCACATTATTGTTTTGATAATGAATAATAAAGCACAAAAACATGAATCACATTTCTTGGCACATGCATATTGCTGAATGTAATTGCTGCTGTGATTCCAGACACAGCTAGTGTCTAAGCCTCATCTCTCTACATTCAACAAAGGTTGCACTCAATTAGCATCCAGCAGAGATAACAGCTGAAAACAAGTGCTAAGGAAAAACCTGCCTTGCCATTTCGCTCTTTGACATAATACTTGTAAATATGGACATTAATATTCTGTTAATGTCAGTGTTAACCTCATCATCTTTAAAATTAATTAGCAGTACTATAAATGTATAGAATCACTTTACACACAATATATTTACTTCTGTATTTACATTACACATACAGTAAATAAGGATGCCCTGCTATTACAGTAGACACTGATAGACATGTCTTCCTAACCAGCTCTTTGGCCATGTGTGCTTACTCTCAGCGTTCTGCTGTCTGAGCAGGGCCTGCTCTCTCTCCAGCTCCCGCTCGGCCCTCCTCTGCTCCACCTGGATCTCCTGCCTGAGACACTCCACGTACCGCCGCTGCTCCTCCCAAAGCTGCCAGGAGTGAGGCGCCTCGCTGGGGAAGAGGCAGACACCCGACAGCCCCTGGAGCGCCCCTCCCTCAGCGCTGGGACGCAACACACACACAGTACATAACGCCTTTAAGTGAAAAGTCCTCTTCAAGGTGTGTGTGATAAACACGCTCTATAACGCCACACACACTGTGGTAGTGCACCTCCCACTGAAACCACCGAGTCACTGCTTAGCAGGACTGAGCTGAGCTGAGCGTTGTTAAGGTTAAATGCAGTGTAACTGTAACCAGGCAACATGAGCATTTCCTAAACAGCCAGCTCTGCCTGGTGAAACCACTAATCACATCACCCAGCCAGTTAGTGGAAACATGCCCAACGCATTCGCCTACTTGCTATATGCACAGGCTGAGAGGTTGCTGGCTCACACTATTAAAAATATATGTATACATTGACCTATATTAAAAAAAAGAATTATATTAATATTATAGAATAATATTGGTATCATCATCCAGAACATTTTCGGTTCCCATAAATTGTACTCTTGTACAATGTCTGGGGGGGAAATCTCAAAGATATATTGTATCTGGGTCACCGTCATCCTGAAACACTGCCTGAAGTTTCAGCTGCTCCTGAACTACATAGTGACACTCCTATTCATTTTTTGTGTCGTTTATTTATGACGTGGTGTAAAAGGGCCTTTACTTCTAAATTCAATACACACATTACATTACTGTACATAATCTGATGTAATGTAGCCAACTATATAGACAATGTGTTCATATTCTAGTAATTGCACCTCACTCATTTCAGATGTATTATACTGTAGATACATACAGTACATGTATATTTACAAATGTACATTTTGTGTTTATTATTATATATTTATATTTCTCCATCTTTCCTTAAGGACAATTTACAAGCAAACTAACTGAATTTAAATCTTATTAAGTTGTCTCATACCTGAAGTCAGCGAGCCGGGGGCCAACATCTCTGTTACTGCAGGGGAAGATACTCTGACTAACCTGAGTGGACAGCAACATTACTATTAAAACATCCTCCTTCAAGCTTAGAACCTCAATAGTACAAGCACGCCTTCCTCCCAAACCAGTCCAAATAATGAATGCATGCAAGTATCATCATTATTAACCATTACCTCACCAGTGTGACCCTCGCTCATTGTCATCATTTTCATTACTTACATCTTTATTTTATTTATTTAGCTATTACTTTCTCAGCAGGGAACTGAACCCATCATAAGGGGAACAGAGATAATGTAACTGTCACAATAAGACAACAGTAGTAATAGAAATAAAAGCTTTTCCCCAGAGTCCCCCCCATAACTACTAGTTTGCTCTATACGATACTGATCTTTATTCTACGCCATCTTTGTTTTCTGCTGGCCAGTACCTACCCGCCTGCGTTCCCTGAGAACAGCTGCCTCAGCAGGGTGGTTGAAACGGAACTTATGGCCGCCCCCCAAAGTGATCACAGTCCCTATGGATAGATGCACACACACACAGCAAACACTACAAGGGCTGTTGTAGACTGAGGCATGGAAGAGTGTGTGTATTGACGGATGGAGGTTTATTATGGTGAGGGTATGTGTACCACTGTACTACATGCATGAGTACAGTGGTTGTATACAGTATTTGTACTAGACAGATACCTTGTGCCAGTCTGCACGGCTCAGAAACCTGTCTGTCGTTGACCATGCATACACAGCCTGGCAGTGGTCTGAGAGTAACCACGCCTCCCAGGTTCTCAATCTCACAGCTGGAACTGCCCTGCACAACTGGAGATGTAAGAGCACAATTATATCTAGTAGCACTGAAGCACAGCAGCTAAGGTTTGTTTCAGTGCAAGCATGCTGCTCTCATCAAGCAAATGTTTGGCATTTTACACTTATACTGTTTTCTATAAACGTATATGCTTATTGGTATTGATAATCTGTATTTAGTGTTTAGTATTCAGTACATTTATGGCTGAAAATATAATAACCAATATTGGGGACACAGACAAAAGATGCATTTCTAGACTCAATATAAATATACTTTTCATTTTCTTGTTAAATTTATTTCAATATCAATATTTAAACACATTTTAGTCATTGGGCTTTGTTTGATGTTTCCGGCTCTTGTCTAAAACTGCTGATTTGCTCGGTGTTGACTTTGTGATGGTGTATGCTGATGAGACACTCTGAAGGTCACTCGAGACCTAACTCTACAAAAGGAAGTGAAACTATTCTATCATCCAAAACAGTTAGCCCCATGTGTGTTCACTTTTCTAAAGATTTGTTAAAATATCACTATCTTAACAATGTCCTATACCTATTTGTGGTTCATCTAGTTGGTTCGGTGGTCCAATGTGGGTTACTCCTTCCTACAACAGAGAATTAGGATTAGACGTGTTGCCAACTACACTTCCATTCCATTAATACACATTTTATGTATCTAGTACAGTATGCACACAAACGACCATTGCCACATTTGTAGTAAGCTGTTTGGAAACAGAAATGGGCTGTTTACCGTGTCTAAGTCTAATCTAGTGGGATAAAAAGGCTTTCATACAGTACATAATATCAGAACCACATGCATTCTTCACATAGGAGGAAGCAGTGTGATTGTCAGGCCTGAGGGCATGCTTGTCATTGTCAGAAGCAGGACAGCTCAAGCTCCCCTGAGCACAAGCCACGGCACTCACAGCCTCATAACCAGCTCCGCTCTATGCATCTCAACAAACACACACATACAAATGGGAAATCTTCAGGACAGATGGAGGGCAGAGTGAAAAGGAAATGTAGAGCGTAACGAGGAAACGCACCTTGTCTCAAGAGAGTTTCTAGCAGAGCATAGAGAAATAGATGGAAGAACAGGTAGAAAGATTCTAGCAGACAAAAAAAAAGAGATTTGGTTAAGAAAGCTGTCATAAACAGTTACTGTAGAGTTTGGAGAAAGAAAAGTTTAAACCTTTAACAAAAGTGCAGAAAGTCTACGTGTGCATGTGCAAAAAGTAAAAAAAAAATATATTGTTCATTCTGTTGAAATAGAATGTAATATGGATTAGGGATGGCACCATCCAGTTTTTTTCAGTACCGATACCAATACAGATACCGGCACTTTGGATATCGGCCAATACCGAGGACCGATCCAATTCCAGTGTTAAATTAAGTTTCAAAGTAAATGAGAGCCAATCTCTATTTTAGGACTTAGGTCATTTTAGAAACCTGCTGCTGATAGTGTGGCCTGGGTAGGGTAGACATGGCTGATGCTTGACAGTAGATCTAAGTGTGTAAATCAATTAAAGTGGATCAGCCCCATGGATCGGTTAAAACTGTCCAATTGTCACCGATACCAATCCAGCTATTTAAATCAGTATCGGACCTATTTACGATCTCAGTATCGTATTGGTGTTATCCCTAATCTGGATATAAACAATACTCAAACTCATGCTTTTATTCTGAAAGAAACTAACTAACTAACACCATTACAGCAGCACCAGTGACAGAGCATCCATCCATCTATACCCTGAGGTGGTAGAAGGTGACCCCAGTGCTGAGAACGTCTCCCTCCAGGGTAACCAGGTGAGGCTGCAGGGAGCTGATGATGTCCCTGTTAATGTCCACACTGTAGTGCTCCAGCAGCTCCTGTTTGTCTCTCCAGGCCTGTGACCAGTCCTTTGTTAGCTGCTCCACCTGACCAGGGCAGCACAACACTGATCTTTAGCATCCTAAGATAACTGCTATACACGCATTAGACATGTTAAAGTGTAACTGCACCCCAGCGCTGAGCCTGACTCCACCCACTACACAGCTTTGACAAATGCGTCAAGGAGCTGAGTGAGGGGAGGGGAGGGGCTGAATTAACATTGACATTAATATTTCAATTGGATGACGTACGTACGAGCGGATGGAGTGTACCGCTGAAAACCAGCAAGGTCCTGGGGTGATATTTAACGGATATGATGTGTAGATCCGTTTTCAGCCCATAAAATGCAGATTTGTTTAAAACGGGAATTCTGTCAATATTACAACCAGCATTGATTTACTTAAGTTTACAGCTCAAAAAGTACATTTTAGGGTGCAGTTACACTTTAAATATAAATACTACTAATACTAATACTGATACATAGGACAAGGTGTCACCTTCAGTTCATTCTGTAGTACGATGTCAGAGAGGTTCCCATCCCTCTCATCACTCACGGAAGGACTGGGATCACGCTGTTGAAGAGAGTCCAATGAACACAAGGTGACATGAAGATACAACACAGCTGTCAACAGACAGGTTGACATGTAAAGATGCATTAGTGTGCTACCATCTCAAAGCTAAGCAGCATGCTCTTCAGCCTGTCAATCTCCTCTCGTAGATCCCTGATCAGCCGTACGTTGGCATCCTGCAGAAAGAAAACAAAACATCACACAGTTATGTTACTGGATTTTACTTTTTTATTTGGTCTATTAAAACCCTGCTGGAATTCATGCTTGACATGCAATAGTTTCGTTTCATTCTTCTCAATATAGTTTGAACTTTATATTGCTGAGGAGCACTTTGAAACACTATTTTATTTTTTAAAATGATGTACAAATCCTTAACCATGTCTGTCACTTGTACCACTGTACTGCTTTAATGTAACTAATGTTTACTAGTCAATATTGTACTGTATAGCCTGGTGTAACCAGACCCAACATTAACTTGGTGAATATGGTCTGGGCACACTCCATTGTTAAGTGTTAACAGCCGTTGCCTCTTACGATCTATGGTTAACTTTGAAATAATTAATCTAGCTCTACCACCATTTTGAAACACGCTTCACTTCACCATCATCGCACTTAGCCAAGCTGAGAGCAGGGTGGCTGTGAAAACACTAAAGCAAACATGGTTTCCAGACTACACTCTCAGCAACAAAATAAAAGAGCTGATTGTCAGGCAGCTCCAGGCTAGTACTGTTCCCCTTTAAGGAGACATAATGCACCACTAAATGTATCCCTGTCCCAAGACGAGGACCAAGTGAACTAGGAGAAGCAAACCCTTCAGCTGACCTCGTTAACTCTGGGCTTGTTGACGATGTTCCTGGCGTGGGCCGCATAGCGCAGGGTGCTGAGGGTCTCGCTGTAGCTGCTGCCAGACGGCGATACGGCTGCAGAACAAACATAACAACAACAAATGATACTCGAGCTTAAAGGCGGGGTTAGTTATTCTCGAGAACGCTTGCTAACTGCGAGCTCAAATCAAAACAATATCCCCCCGCAGCGCCGCCCCACACATCGAAAATACTACGGTTTTGTTATTGTGAGCGGTGTTCGCCACTGTTTATGTTCCTATTTACGGAGCCAGCGCTGTGTACAAGTGTTAGATACTTTTTTCAACACACACAGAGAACAGTAAGATAGCGAAATGTGAGGAGATATTTGGTGAATTTGACAAAAAGTGTATTAGCTTACATTTAGCTTGCAATAGCTGACTATACCTTTAAGTGTCCATACCAACTCGATGACTGTCCTGTTAAATAGATAGAACTCACTGGCTATCATGATGGTCTTGGAGTTTCCTCCCAGGCTGTCTTTGAGTAGCCAGGTGAGGACAGAGTCTCTGTAGGGGATGAAGCAGTGTCTCCTGCCACCTCCTCCTCCCCCAGAGAGGGAGGTGCTCTGGCTGCCCACACTGCTCACCTCCACCTCACTGGCCATGCTGTTGATACTCTGACAGCTGCTGGACATCTGGGAGTTCTGGGCTGTCAGGAGAGGTGGGAGAAGCAGGGCGACGTTCAGTCTTAGTTTGCCTTCCGTTACACACAGCTGAACTAGAAACCGTGCTGGAGGGAATGACTAACATAAAAATGCTTTGTGGATTGTGAATGAGCAGTCAGCAGAGCTGTTACAGTAGGACCACAACAAAGCCACCTGCACGAACAAACGTGAAATTGATTGTTTGTTGTTGAAGTCATTGTTTCCGAGGAAACTTTTGTAAGTAGTCACCTGAATGTACCGTACATTCAGGTGAGTGAAAACCTTACCAGGATTAGAATTTCATATTAATCATTCAAGGGTGCCTATATCTTTAATCTACAGTATCTTATTATATCCTTATCAAGCAAAACAGATTTAATGCTTAACCAGGAAATGTTAAATATGGGTAGAAAATAACTTAATTTGTTTCAGAAAATTGTTCTGAACCAGCAGACTCTAATTAACATATTTCTTCCTCAGCTCAGTGGAGGGAAATGGCGCCATAAGCTGCTTTAGTGCAGGTACCGAACAGTAAAACACTGGCTCGTTAATTTGATGTTTTACACCAGGGGTTTACTCTCGGGACTGTGAGGGAGGAATGAGAGCATTGCAAATGATGAAAAATGTAGAGGGTTAAATGGGAAGAGAAAAAAGTCTTAGAACAGAGTAAATATAGAATATAGAAAAACAGAGAATTCAGTGCACAAAAGTAACAGCACAGGTCAAAGTGAGATAAAGGTTGTCAACCGATTAAGTAAAAGAAAACAGGCCAAATTAGCTTTAATTTTTCATTTTCATTATCTAGAGAACACTTTATTTCCAAGATACTTATAATTTATGAGTTCATTCTTTGCTTACCAAGAGCAGAAATGACGATGCCCAAGGTGACCAGAGATTTGTTGATGTTGGAGCCCTCTGTTAGTCTCTCCCTGCAGTAGTGGGGGTCTGCCCGCTCACTGCCAGACAGAGGACAAACACAACAAGGTTCAGGTTATTTGATAGAATATTCATGAGAGGAGATACTTTTTTGCTGTATAAAGATAATGTGGATAATATTGATTGTAGCTGAAAAGATCCACTAGGGGGCAGTTGGGTCAATGACACCCAGTGCATTTCGGTGACCCCCACCCACATTAGCCTTATGTTTTCATATACTGTAATACACACAAACTGTATGCATGTATGTTGGTGCCATAGGTTGGTACACACAACTAAAATAAGGTGGAAATCATTATTACAACTGGTCAGTTAGGGTTAGGGTCTGTCTGAGATATTTAGGGAGTCAGTTGTTCTCTCTACCTAAATATTTAGGGAGTCAGTTGTTCCGTCTACCTAAATATATAGGGAGTCAGTTGTTCTACCTACCTAAATATTTCAGAGACAAAAAACAAGAGGAAAATAACAGTCTCACCTGCCAGCTAGGTCCACTAGATTGATCTTACTGACGATTTCTGAGGGAAGGTTATTTTCTAGTACAGCCTGTGAGAACAAATATTGAATCAGATGAAGACAAACAGCAACTGTACCAAAGGTGACATACACTTCACACACGCTAACCTTGGACTGACCTGTGTATAGTGGATGGTGAAGATGGCATGGGATCTACTGCTGGCATCATGGTTGTGGGTTGCCGCGGTGATGCGGTTGGCAATGCCCTCATCCAGCAGGTCAGTGGCCTGCTTGCAGTTTGACACCACGTGCTGCGAAAGGTCTGACAAGACAACAGAAACAGATAAACCAACTCTACTAGTTCAGACGTCTTCTATATTCAATATACAGTGATGTAGTAAGTTCCCTCAATATTGGCCAGATAGAGACAGAGAGCAAGAGAAACAATGTCTCATCTAACATTGCCCTTATCATCCATTAGGAATGCTATGACACTTCAAGTGAATCAGTGCAATGGGTCATGATGAACACACATGAAAGCATGGTTTTCATTTAAAAACGTTTAGAACTTATACATGCTCTGATGTGTAGCCTTGTCATTTAATGCTGAACTTCGATGAAACCATTGACTGTGTCCACACACTGACAGTTGGGATGATATATTCAAATATTAATTTGACTACTCTACTTACTTATTGTTGTTGTTTAACCTTCACTGGCTTCCACCTTATATAAATGCATGGCTATGAATATGGTAAAGCCTTGTGCAGTTTAAATATGTCTGAGGACTCGCAAGAAAACACATTACATTACCAAAAAAACACTTTCACATTTCGAAATTTTTAGAAACTGATAAATGGAAGCCAGTGATTTTAAGAAACAATACCAAACCAATATATCATCCCCAGTTTTAGTATATTGAGATAATGTAGCTACAGTCAATGAAAAAGAAAAAAAGGATACGCTGCCTGCAACACACAGAGCACAGAGACAAAGCTTCAAACATTACAACATACTGTGTGTGTGTGTGTGTAGTAAAGTGAAGTGTGCTCATAGGAATTAGAAGGAATTAGAAGGAAGTGACATCACTTCCTCTGGTCAGATGGGATTTCTCCGGGCTATGGACAATGAGTGGATGTTGGGTTTTAAAGAGAAAGAGTGGACTGTAGCCAGGAAAGCCAATTTTGTACGTAGTTAAATGTTTAGCTAAGAACACATTTCTGAGAGTGACCACACACCACACCGACTTATAAAGGTAAACTTACAATGCTTCAAAATTGCTAAAAATCCTTAAAATGCATAATTATATCAGATTTTGTAGCAGTGTGTTTGACAGAAAATGTTGCCTCAGGGTAAAGAGGATTTTACATTCTTGTCCATTTTCTTCATGTCCCCAAAATAACATGACAGAGGCCAAACGTTTTATTTCAGCTGGGATGTGCAATAGGTCATCCTACAATAACTTAAGCATCATAAAGATACCAATTCCCAATTAAATTATATTAATAATTCCTTGCTCTATATCTTGCACAACTGACAATGTTCCAACTGGACTACAACTAAGTCTCTTCAATAAAAACAGTACGGGGTCATGCCAAATGTAGTCTTTGCAGGAGCACCTGCAATGTTTTTAAATGGAAATGGTTGAAACTCACCGTGCTAACTAATGAAAAAACAAATGGATTTTTCCTGAAAAGTGAGTTTATTTCCAGGCCATGGTGTGTAAAAGGAAGCACCAGTGACTGAACCTCACCCTGTACATAAGGTCCTTTCTCTGGATGCTCTCGGACCTTCAGGGAGGTTTTCTTCTTCTGTTCTCCTCTCTGCAGCAGGTCTCGCACGCGCTCATTATAGATCTCCAGAAAGCTGCAGAGATAGAGCCAGATCAATACATCTTGACGGAGTGTTGTAGACAGTTTGCATACATAGCTGTTTTGACTGTTTTACAACAGTGGATGGCATTGTTCTGACAGTCACAAAGAGAGTGACATGGCATTGCAAGCATACCTGATCTCCACTCTGGAGTTCTGACCATCAGGACAGCTGCCTTCAGACCTAAAGAGTCCCTGGAGAGCACATTATATACAGTAGGTAGTGACAGGATCAGAAACTGCACATTATTTTAATTAGCAATAGTATCATTTATAGAATAACTCATAATACTATGTTGTTTTACCTGGCAAATTCTGGGGGTCAAGCCAATGGAATCCTGTCACAAAAAGAAAATAATATATACAGTGTATAAGATATACTGTAGTGGGGCTGCTCGATTATGGGAAAAATCATAATTACAATTATTTATGGTTGATATTGAAATCACAATTATTTAACACGATTAATAATTGACTGGAAAATTTTAATTGTGATTGAAACTTGATTAATTGCACAGATCTACTGTAGCTATACTCTTACGAAGGAGTAACAAAAATATCAAACATTCAAATCCAGAATTAGGTGGCTGAATATGAACATTGACTTGGGCATTACAAACAGGTGTGGTTTGTAATGTGTGAAACTGATTGATTGGCATCAACCTTTATTTGACCTGCGTGCATCACAGTATGCTATATTGTGGGTTTAATGTGTTGTTTGCTGCAGTTCTGCAAACCAAATCATAACAAAACCGATGAACTGATGTAGGCTAATGCGTTACATATTTTCCATGTGGTCGCGCGGGACGTCTCACCGGTGTTCCCATCATTGTGTAGGTCTTCCCAGAGCCTGTCTGTCCATAGGCAAACAGACACACATTGTAGCCCGCTGACGCTCCGGCCAGCACAGACACACCCAGGTCCTGGAACACCTGAGAATACCAAACACACATTAACACAACTAGGAGTGCATACCTTCAACATATACAGAAATAGATATAATGTTCTAAGTGTCTCACTAGAGTAATTGCTGTCACATTTGTATGAAGAGCAAGCCATGTAAGTTAAGCGGGATAGTCTAGTGCTCTAGGAGATCTGCCGTCAGCCTGAGGGTTGATTCCTGACATGGGCCTGCCCAAGAAACATTTTGGCAACAATTTGTCAAAATATGAATTGTGCCCGTGAAAATTAGATTATAATGTTATTGTGTGGGCAGACAGCATGGAAGAGAGTGTGCTTTCTTGTGAGCTGGCAAGCTGCTGAGAGGCCCCACAATACGATATTATAACGATACTTATAACACAATACAATATTATTGCGATATTCTACAATATTTTGCAATTTATTAGTTTCCAACTTCAAATCATGTCCCCAAAGGAAAACCATGTCAACATTGGTTTGTTCATCTCACATAAATAGTATTGCTGCAGAATGTGATTGTCAAGCCGACTAACGGACATGAACATGTCATAAATATTGTATACACCAAGTTAAACTCTCATGTGCAATTTATATAATTAAATTGCGTTGTGAGCATTAAAACTCTGTATACCACTGATTAACACAGTTTATAATGAGGCCTGAGCACTTCTTCCTTCACGGTCATGTGTGTATCGATACAGTATTGCCATGGGAAATATCGCATTACAATGCAGTATTGATTTCCCCCCCACCCATAGCTACTGCACATACGTACGTACGTATGTACTTTAGGCTATTCCACATTGTGCTTTAATGTGAGTGCAGATCTTTATCTGGGCTTCACACACACAATACTGTGGCTCCAGATCTGCCAAGTAGAGCTGATGTTGTTTCCTGATGAGATGTTTGGCTAGGAAAGGAAGCAGGGAGGTCAGCTAATGCCCAGTGCAAACACTCTGAGTGAGTGAGCGAGTGTGTTTGTGTGTGTGTGTTTGTGATTGAATACAAAGTATACTGCACAGCACAGTATGTGAGCAATGGCAAAACAATGTGTGACAAAGTTCAACATGACAGGAGAAGCCACTGCAGGGAGTGTGTTGGTGAGACTGGGGGTTCAGGTACTAGACCATCTAGCGAGGAACTTGCTGTCCCTCCCTGGTCCCTGCCTGTGAGAGCCAGAGCTGGAGGCTATGAGCACAAAGGTCAAACAGACCCACGTCAAAACAACAACAGAAATATACTGTATAACTTTATAATGGGAGTGTGTATTTTAACAGAGTTAAGCCTGTGCAAATCATCTGTATACCACTGATGAACACAGTTAATAATGAGGCATTTCTTCTTTCACTTTTATCAAAAAACTAGACCAGAGCATACAGTACACTCCCAGCTGGCCAGGTCTTTGGTGGCGGGAGTCTTAAACTGAAGCACACGCGCGTGCGCACACGCACACGCGCGTGCGCGCACAAGCCTGGGAGAAGCAACCTGATCCACACCAGACCCCAAATTCAGCACATTCTCCCCCAGAATCATAACACATCCTGGGACCAGTGAGATGGGACCCCCTCATGTGCCCTTGGCCAGTAGACTACATGGCCATGCAAACAGGGTCTCCCAGGATCAAACATGGGAACACTTTCTAACACATACCTCCTCTGTGTGTGTGTGAACCTGGATTCTGGCCTGTGTATACTCTCAGCATACTAAACCCTGGTGGGAAAGAGGTTTGGTTTGGAGGTTTGGCTTCTAAAAGCCCTGTGAACCAGGTGTTATGAAAGCATCCCGACGGCATCGATCCGAAACAGCACAATCAGCTGCTTGAGTGTGTGTCAATATGCAACAGCATTGATCATCGCTCTAAGCCCGGTGAAGAGTCAATATTGACACGTCAGGGTGTCGATCACACAGAAACGCTAACGTCTTAGCTAAAGCCTCAAGGTACCTTGATAAAGGCCTAAACCAGCAAGTAAACTCAGGGATGAAGAAGATATTTATTTGGATTTGCTGTCAGTGTCGCGCTCTATTAGAATATGTATGGGGTAATAACACCCTATGAGTGTGTGCGTGCGCGTGCATGCGTGGGTGCGTGCGTGCGTTTAAACATGCCACAGAAAAGCCAAGGCAATGTGTAAAGATGCTGGCGTAACTGGCAGTTGGTCACAGCTTTAGCAGATTGAACATCAGAGATTATCCTTCAGTACATTAAATGAATGGGACCTATCCGCAATAAGACTGCAGTTAAATCCGAAATTCTGATGGACTAGTGGGCATGAACTGAATTCTGCCAACAGATGAGTAGGCTAAATCATGCCTATGTGTGTTGAGGCCTATGCCTAAAGCTATACATGTGTTTGATAACGCTTACTGCATTATATTCCATATATTTTTTATTGTGCCAGGGTTCCTGTATTTAATGTTTTCCTGTAAATAAACATTTCCACCCTACATTGATGCAGAAAAGGCACAAATTGTTCCATAACAATTCACCAGAATGCAGAAAATTAAGTGTTTTATTCTCAAACATTTCTGGGGGAGGACCCCCTGACCCCCGCTTCATATGTCCTGAATTAGCATAATATGAATTAGCATAATAACACATACACAAAACCAAAACTATAAAGTTGCCAGCAATGCTACTTCTGGCAGTTCCTGCTCACGCAACTGTGTGCCCAGGCCAGCCCAGTGCAAACCAGACCACCATGTACACAGCCCCCCTGCCTCTTGGCTCAATGCAAAGTCCAACATGGAGACAAAGAGCAGTGCTGCCCCATCCTCATCCTACCACTTAAAACAGACAGACAGACAGACAGACAGACAGACTCTGCTCCCTTTAACACAGAGAATCAATACAAGGCTTGTTAAAGCTGACCCTCTAAAATCCCTCGATTGAGGCAAAGGTCAGACAGAGCGCCCCTACTGACGTAACATGAACAGCAGCTTCATTTTAATTGTCTTCAACCTCCTTTCAACCACATCTAGTTTTGTGTACAGTAATGTTGTTCTGGAAATTTCTATTGTGTGTTTATTTTTTTCTTTACCAGTTTGTGAAGAGCTTTCATAACTTCAAAATGACCTCTGATGGAATGAAAATGCACAACCTATTTCAACCTCCTGGAAAAAAATGAAAGTGTATCATTCAAGCTGTAAAGGCCTTAACAGCTCTTCCCCAAGTATGTACTGTATATTCAAATGGAAAAAAGGCTCTAATGCGGTTCATTAAAGCCACGTTGATGTAACTCTGCCATGTGTGTCCTTGTGCTGAGGCTTCCAAGACCACTGTAGAGACGAGCACAATGGCTCTCCCTGTCACAGCCCACCCTCACACATTAACACATAGTGGGCGCAAGCCAGCGTGATTGTCCCACCGGCCAATCAAACGAACCAACAGACGCGGAGGAAACAGCAGTCAAAGCAAGGCCTTTGTGTTTTACACTTCCGCACAAAGAAAAGCCCTCAATGAGGGAGGAAGACAGAATATAGATATCATTCTTTTGACATGGAAGTGCGCTACACAGTCACCAGGTCTAAACGTAAACAAACGATGGGTGTTGGGGGGGAGGCATGCCAAGGTAGAGGGACACCTACAATCAGTAGGGGTGTAAGAAAATATCGATACAGCTTAGTTTTGCTATATTATTTTGCTCGATACTGTATCGATTCTCATCAAAAAAGATGTTTGCTCAATTTATTTGTAGAAAGAACCATGTACAAAATGAACCTCAAAAAAGAGGAAATATGCTTGTTACAAGATTTATCTTGGAGCTAATTTCCATCTGCAGTCCCTGAGCAAGTTTACATGTTCTGTTATTTTTTATCAGTGGCTCCACACCTCAACATTGCTATGACAGATTTCCATAAATTAGAAATCGCAAAATATCGCCTTGCTTACAGTATCACAATATATCGTAATACATCGCAATATATCGCAATACTGTAGTGCTGTACCAAACGATTATTCTTTTGGTCGAATAATCTATCGATTATTTTTTCGATTAATTGATTATTTTTTCGATTAATCGGATAACTACATTATTGATAATATAGAAATCCAGTCGATGCCATAGGGTACTCCCTCAGAATCTGTGTCACCCACATTGGTAACACACACTGTTGTGCGGCCTGCACCACTTTGTGTTCCTTATTAC
>JAODUE010081750.1:0-12882 GCA_027564755.1 Amblyopsis hoosieri
ATATATATATATATATATATATATATACACATATATATATATATCATGGCAGTGGCCTGTCTCCCAGAAATGTCAGTGGATTTGGCGTTGTGTCACCTGCAACAACAACTGGTCATTTAGTAGACACTTTTATCCAAAGTGACTTATGCCGAGTTCTCACTACACGACTTAACGTGACAAGCATTTTGAGATCACAGACAAAAGCCCCAGCTCTGAGGAAATTCATATCCGTACCCGTGAGCAATGATCGTGTGAACTGCTCCCAATGGACAACTGGCAGTCCAGTCCTCTAGAGAGAATGGTGTTTTGACTGGTAATGACAGCAGCGTCGACCTATAGCCAATGAGAGCTCAAGACATGAATGAGATGAAAACTAGGTGGAGGAGTAATTAGTTTCATACTCATAAATGAAATGATTGAAGAAACACTTGTATCCATTGATTGCTGAACCTTCATCGATTGCTGAACCTTTCACATTTTAATAATATTCAACAATTCTAAGCACATTAGTGGTGCAACATTTGCGGTGTGAAAGAAGCCTGTTGCAGTTGTATCCAATCGCTAGGACCCATTTCTCAATACCTTGGTCACATTTGCTAAACTGGATGTAGAGCTCCATGTTAAAGAGGCACAAATGTTACTGCTACATACTGTCTGTGATATACTATACAGTATGCTTATTCTAGTCAATCACACTTGTGTTTGACTTTGTGGTGTGAAACATCTTGTAATGTGTGACCTCCTGTCACCGTGTGAAACACCCAATGACTACAAGATATCAAGATAATAGAGACCGTTATGTAATGTGTGCAGTACAGCGATCTGGCTATGTTGTGTAGTGTGAACCCGTCATTAAAGTCAGTCAATTAAAGAACAGTTACTGTAGGGGTTCCTCTTGATCAAGGATGCTTTGTAGAATGCTGGGAATGTCGGGGATCGAATCCATTACCTTTTATAAATAGTTTAGTTAGTAGTTACATTATTTATCATGTATTGATGACAGTATAAAATATTGAACGTGCACTGCCGCAGGAAGTTAGACAAATGAATCATGTTACACAGCAGACTAGAAATTGTTATCAGTTAAACAGCTACATATGTGTTTTGATGTTGTAATGTGTGTTATTATTTTGAAAGGTAGTTACAGACAGGTTATTTAATGTGCATACAGTACTATGTGCAGGTAGGAGGAGGAGATTATTTGTATAGACGGAAGGATATTGACGGGTAGGTCCACACTGGGGACCGAACCCATGACCTTCTCAGACCAGCATATTCATCGTAGCCTTTCCTCGCCAAGCCCTCGCTCTATAATCTAGATTTGAGAAGGCCCAAGCACTTCAAATTGTCGCTAAAACTTCTGAGTTATTGATCCACTTCTGCGGTGTTGGGAACAGTTAAACAATATGTTTCCTCGGACCATCTATTACTGCAGACCTGCTTCTGGCTTCTCAGATGCTATACTTTGTGACACCAGTCATCAGCTGTGAAATATGATCTATATCATCCAAAGAGCAGACCTGCAAGGACACTTCTTATATAACAGTTTCTTCATGTCTCTCTCTCTCTCTCTCTCTCTCTCTTTTTCTTTCTTTCTTACTATCTGTCTCTCTCAAGGCCCTGGTATAGCGTGTGTGTGTGTGTGTGTGTGTGTGTGTGTGTGTGCACTGTGGTGCTACAAGGCCTTTGTATACATGCCGTGTGTGTGTGTGTGTGTGTGTGTGTGTGTGTGTGTGTGTGTGCTACAGTGCTACTACAAGCTCATGCCAGCACTATTATGCAACGCAACAAACGTTTAATGAGAGGAGAAGAGCATTGGAGCGGTCTGTATGAAACAAGGATGGCGTGTTGACTGGCCAGCTGGCCTGTGTTTGGCATTGAAATATCAATCGCAGATGGACTCATTTGTTTATATCAGATGCGTCACCAAAACATGGAAACCGATTTGGAAAGAGCAGAAATCTTCTCGTAGTGCCTTTTAGAGTGAAGTTGAAAGTGAAGGATAAAAATACACCATCATTAAATCATTTTTTCATTAATCCAACACAATTAGAGATGGAGAAATACTGTCATTAGAAAATATTACTAAAATCATTCTCCAGAACGCTTGCTATAGCTCAAATCAAAACGAAATTCCTCAGAAGCTCCGCCCACCCCACACATTGAAATGCATTGTACAGCCAAGGGCAATATTGTTGTGAGCAGTGTTCGACACTTTGTTTATGTTCCTGCTTAGGGAGTCAGGGCTGTGTGTAGTCATACAAGATACATTGTTTTTAGCGCGCACAGAGAAAGGTGAGATAGCGAAATGCAAGGGGATCATTGGTGAATTTGACCAAAAGTATATTAGCTTACAATTAGCTTGCAATAGCTGGCTATACCAATAAGGTTATTTCAAAGTCTTGAAATCATACCATGACCCCCTTAAAAACATATTAAAACCCCTCAGGGCTGGGGGGCTTTAGGGGATTGGGGGGGTCTGAGCCCACATTGTGAGAACTGCTGCTCTACAGAGCGAAGAATTTGCAGTGACTTGAGATCATAATACATTATGTAATCACATCACCAAAAACACATATCTGTTCCTTTCTCAGGCCATTAATGCTCAACGTTTGCTTTATCGAGGTCGAGTTAAATAATTTCTACTAGAAAAGAAACTCCTATTAAAGCAAGAAACAGCTTTATTTATTCAATTAAAAGAGACAATGTCGGAGCAGAGAATTAATTCTCTTTTAACTGCTGCCAGCACAATATGGCTCCACCAGCATCCATATTAAAGACCCCAGTGCATTAATTAAAATCCAAAGCAGCGGAGGACATACGACTGCATTTTGAGGACACATAAAAGAATAAATTAATTTGCCCTAAAATAATCACAAAAAAAATGTAAATCCCTCCCCAACTCAATGTGGAGTTTTGCCATTATTTATTAATTAACTTTCTGTTTACCTGAAGGCAGAGAGGGTTTTATTAGAGATGGTTTATTATTCAAAATGTTTGATATTGTGGCACCCACATTTGGCAACAATATTTATTTGAGGAAATGTGGAATACATCTAAAAGTAGTAAACAGACTGAGATATTGAAGTAAAAAAAAAAAAAATGATATTTTTGGACTATCCGTGTAAAACAGAAGGATTTTTCTTCATATCACACAAGACCTTTTTTTCCTGTTAGCTACCAAACAATTATAAAAATGGCCATGTACAGCTTTACAAGTTATTGACTATATTTGCCATGTAGGGCATGGTTTGACCTTGAAAGAGACTGATAGGTCGAAATGTTGTACGCATGGACCCAGAAGAATATGTACTGAAACAACATAAACAGCCCCCAAGCATCTCCATACCACACTGAACAAATGTTTAATCGTGAGTGTGGGATAATATTTTACCCATTACCTCAGCAATAATTGGAGCACAGCATCCAAACCCATGCCCAAGAAATATAAATTAATAGAAAGAGCTTCCAATATCAAAGTGAAGTAGTTAATTGGATCTATATTTAATTACAAACATGTTTTCTCAATATAAACTATATTAGTCTTGCCTAGTATATGGCTTTAAATACTATATGTCAGGATAGCCTATTTGGATATTAATTTACTTTATAGAGGTAAACACCATGATGCATTCACCTCGCCAGTATACATTATGTATTAATCACCTTTGCACACCTCATTGCATGTGCTGTTGGTCTAAAACTAGTTAACATGCTCCTCATAAACACCTCTATCAGGTGATAGATAGCCAGGCTATTGTTTCATAGCTCATGAACAAGCAAGTTCAGTAGCTATGAGGTGAACTTTTTTTTCTCTCTCAGTAGTTTGACACGGGTTTATACAAGAATAAATCCATTGCTATTAACATTCCCAAATTCCCCGCTGAGCCATACTAAGTTGTCAGATTTATTTTACCATAATAATAATGTGTGGAATAAAATGACACTTACACACCTGGGATGTTTATTGAAATGAAGATATTACTGTAATGATTAATTCTAGCAAAAACGGAATGTTAGTCTAGTAACTAGTACATTTGATTTAATGTCCAGTTTTTCTACAGAGTAAACAGTGTTTTCGTTTTTGAGGATATTGGCTTCTTTTTACGCTGCTTGACAAAGCTAGCGTTACTAACCGATTGAAGAGTTTTTTTGGACAGCTCTATATCCATGAACGGCCTTGATTACTTTCCGGAATTGTGGTATGACCCGTTGTATACATTTTGCTGTTTTGGTTTGAAAATGGTTTGTAAAAAACCTCTCTACTCCGCCCTCTTCTGTTACGTTCAGACGTAACTTCTTTTTGGAAGCCGTCGGCCTCTTTTTTACAATAATATCCATATGGAGCAGATCCTATTTAAAAGTGGCATGGGCGCCTAATCTATCCTAAATCTGCCCGTCTGTCTGCCAACTTGCCTGTCTGTCTGTCTGCCTGTCTAGATGTTTAGATGTCTGTCTGTCTGTCTGCCTTCCTTTTAGTCTGTCTGCCTACTTGCCTGTCTGTCTGTCTGCCCGTCTGTCTAGATGTCTGTATGTCTGTCTGCCTGCCTGCCTGTCTGTTGGTCTTTCTGTCTGTCTACCTGCCAGTCTGTCTGCCTGCCTATCTGTCAATCTGCCTGTCTGCCTGCCTATCTGTCTATCTATCTATCTATCTATCTGTCTGCCTGCCTGTCTGTCTATCTGCCTGCCTGCCTACTGTCAATCTGTATATCTCCCTGCCTATCTATCTGTCTATCTGCCTGCCTATCTATCTATCTGTCTGTCTGTCTGTCTATCTGCCAGCCTGCCAGCAGCAGGTGACGTGACAGGCGCAACACAAGGCAACAGTGATTAGCTTCGAGGGACACGCTGTCCGGGCACATTGCTTCCGCTATTATATGACAAACTGGGCACACAGGAGCATTGCATGCTTGGAACACCAATGCTGAACAATGTGTGTTCAGTGTAGTAGTAGTAGTAGTAGTAGTAGTACTAGTAGTAGTAGTAGTAGTAGTAGTAGTAGTAATCTACCACCTTCCGAGCCACCAGCCATCCATTCTCTATCCCTCCGCTGCAGCGGGTTCGTTAACATTGCTAGCCGTGGCTTTGGCAGCAGGTGCAAAGTGCCACCCTTTGTATCTGTTTTGGTAGCGCTTCCTGCAAACAAACTGCAAGTCATCCTCGCCCGAGAACATGCCCCGGATAAAACTGCTGAGGAGCACAATAAGTCAGACTCCATTATCCACTTGGATCTCTCCCAGTATATCAGGGTATTTTACAGCGATTAGCACGGGGGTGATAAAACAAGCGTACACCAAAGTGTTGCAGTCAAATTTCCGCCACGCCGTATACGATCGCTGCAGGTGTAGAACACAGCCAGTGTAGCTCTCCCTGGAAATCTCGCTGTTTAATTTCCCAGTCCGCCCGCCTGCCATCTTGAGTGGATATGTTAAATGTGCATGGCCTGGGCATGTTTGATTTCTCGCTTACCGTAACTCCCTTCCATCTGACAGATTGGAATAATAAGGCGAGCTAATTGTAGAGGCTGTTCATATGCTGATTAGATGTGATTTGTTTAAGGCGCACTTTGTCCCTTTCTCTCTCTCTCTCTCTCTCTCTCTCTCTCTCTCTCTCTTGATTTTATACAAGCTTTCCCTTGAGTGCTTAGGAATATGTATTTGTGCGTTGTTACTTTAGTGCGTGTGTGTGTGTGTGTGCGTGCGTGTGTACACTTTTCCTCATCCAGGGCATTGGCTCTACTTTTCAGTGCACTCTCTGGCAAGCTGATAACAGCATATCAGGACATATTTCCAATTTCTGCACCTTAGCGTCACGACGCAGCTTAATCCGGGGGAAAATCAATGCTTAATAACCTGTGAAAATGTACTTTTGCTGTTTTACCATTGCCAGAAACCCAGTTTACTTCACATTGAGCATTAGACTATAAATATGCCTGCATTAGCACTTAGAGAGAAAAAGTCAAGGGGTAAAGATTCAGCTGATTCTGAAGTCTCTGGTTATGTGTGAGACGAGCAGTAACAAGCTTTTAAAATTAGTATTTAATTAAAAAAATTATATATATATATATATATATATATATATATATATATATATAGTGTAAATATATTCATGCTTAGCACTAGATACACAGTATAAGTGTGATTGTGATTTTGCATAGGTATATATCTGCATATGCATGTTTAGGCAGAGAGTGATAAAATCACTTGTGCGTTGTTTTCATTGGACATGGTTAGTGGCAGTGAGCCAGTTAAAGGCAGGGTCATTCTCAAGAATGCTTACTAACTTCGAGCTCAAATAAAAACAATATCCCTGCGTGGTGCCGCTCCGCACATCGAAGCGCATTGTGAAGAAAATCGTAGTACTATGGCTTTGTTAATGTGAGCGCGGTGTTTTCCACTTTGTTTATGCTCCTATTTACGGAGACAGGGCTGTGTAGAAGTATCGTATTACTTTTTTAACACGCGCAGAGTACAGTAAGCTAGCGAAATGTGACGAGATATTTGGTTAATTTTACAAAAAGTGTGTTAGCTTACAATTAGCTTGCAATAGCTGACTATACCTTTAATGCTAACAGCTAAGGTTCACTGAGCTATTGGACAAGTCTGTCGACTGGCAACTTAAAGGTGCACTAATACCAGCGTGTCCCAACCCTGGTTCTGGAGTAACACTGCCGTGTATGTTTTGGATGTCTCCCTGCTCCAACGACACAGCACTGGCTAACTGTGTCAAGACTGACCTACTTATAGGTTGTTTGATTGACATGCACGACGACCAGCTACATAACTCAATGACCAAGATGGACGTTGAGCTTAAACAGAGGACTTTGTTGTGAAACTTAATGACCATGGTTGCTTGCAGGTCTTGTAAATCTGTTAAATAAATAGGCTACGATTAGTCCTACATGCTGTAAATAAATGGAAAGACTGAAAATAGTAATACGCGCGGTACTAGCGTCGCACCAAAATTCGCTCCAGAATACCCATAAAAAGAATCATAAATTCTTTAGAGAGCTGGTCATATCAATACTTCATATCAATATCGATACAAAACGGACTATATTCTATACATTTTCAGTGTTTCTCCTGCGTGAATGTGCATCTAAGCTAAGTACGGACTTGACCTAGTATGGATGTAAACCACAGATAAAATACTGGGGCTTTAATGGGCAGACTGTCTGAGAGGATGAATGACTGCGGAGCTTAGCCATAGCCTCATCAACATGACTAGACACAAACATGCAAGCACACGCACGCACACACACACACACACAAGCCATGGCTCCTGTCACCGAAAGCTCTCGAACTTGCAGAGGAGGTAGTTCTGTTTTTTTGCAGCCTGTCCTCATGAATGCATATGGAAGCTTTACTGTGGCCAAAAGCTGATCGCTACCAAGGATGATATTAAATCCAGTAGCCCTCATTACTTCCAGGGGGCAGGGAAGGTTTATATTCAGCTCCTTACACAGAATCTTTTAGATTCACTCATCTCTCACACACACACACACACACACACACACACACGCAAACACACACACACACACACACACACACACACACACACACACAAATGCATGTACAGAAGCCAGTGTCTGGCAAGAGCCCATCTCCCTAGCCTTGGCAACTTCGATAGCTCTCTGGAAAATCAATGTCTGAATAGCAGGAGGAGAGATGGAATTGGGGTTCAGCAAAAACCAAACCGAAAACTCAGAGGAGGCCGAAAATGCGCAGGCGTTTGTACATAAATAAAAATAAAAGGTCTGAGACAAGGTTGGAGAAGAGTAGAAGACGGACAGGGTGGAAAGAAAGGATGGAAAAGGGAATGTGTCAGGAACAGATATGTGCAGAAACACTTTGGCGCTCGTCACTTAAAGAGGCTGCTCTCCTGTGATTATAGAAGCTCAATCAATTCAAACCTTGTGTTTACTGTACTGTAGGTCTATGAAGGAAAGGAAAGAACTCACAATGAACAGCCAAAAACACAATACCTCTGCTGAAGAAAAAAAGGCTTAAAAAAAAAAAGGACCATCTGCTGAAAAATTATAGTTTTGTTTTTATCCAAACATTTTTAAAATTCTTGATATTTGCGGACAGTCTTAATGGATGTGGGTTCGATACCCAACCAGGTTTTCCTGTAAGTTTCCTTGAGCAAGATGCTAACACCGCTATGAATTATTATCAGTATCAGTTGCTTTGGATCTGTTAAATTACAAAATTGTTCAATTACCTCTAATGGTAATGCAATAATGCAGAGAGTAGTACTATGTTTATTTAAGTCAAGGCCCAAAGGCAAACCTGATTTATTCATTGGGGTTACCACTGTTGAGCTGGGGTGGGCAATTATTTTCACTTGGGGGCCACATTGAAAATGTCAGAGACATTTGTAGGCTACGTAACTTTTTTAACAAACATTTAAAATATAACACAAAATAGCTCAATTTGTTAAGCATATTTATACATATATAGGATATTCCTATGCAACAAATCAAACGCAACAATTCATTTTAGCTGTGTTTTTATTTACGCAGCAGTAAATAAAGTAACATTATGCAGAGCATGTCAAGACATTTTAAGTTGCATTATTATTTTTTAAATGTTTGATGTACCGGACGGGCTGGGTAGAATATGTCTCAAAGGGCATCCGGCCACCGGGCCTGACTTTGCCCAGGCGGCCTGGAATTAGCTTCCACTGATTTTGTATTGCTGTGTGATGGGATGCACTACGAACAAGGTAAAGAACCCAGAACCACATTTTTACAGTCACCGTTTTGCATTTTACCTTGGGTAAATAAGGTATTTTCTCTAGAAAGGATGAAGTTCAAGCGCATTAATAATAATATATGAAAAAAATGTGCTAGGCAAGTAAACGAATATTCTCTGACCAGGAGCAGTTATTTAAATAATTCAAGATAAAACATTTGTAACATTGCCTGTTGAGACTTAAATACTGCCATTGAGCTGAAAATCAAACACACATACTGCTAAAGTACATCTACTGTATGCTTAAAAGAAATGATCAGAACTGCTGACAATGTATAAGATGGTGTACTGACACTAATGTGGAGATATAAAAATGAAATAAAGCCCTAATATACATTGAGAAGGACAAATGCAAAATCTGGCATGAGTTCACTAAAATATCAATACATGATTGATGGCCATGAGGCCTGCTTTCAGTGATGTTGATAGATATATCATTACATATATGGGGAATGTCCATTGTACAAAGATTAGCAATTAATCAGGGAACAGGCCTATCAGCTATCACATGTGTATTATATTGCCAACTTCTTGCCTCTTCCAAAGAGTAGATGTCACTTGCTCGGTTAGCAAATACCTACATGATTGACTATTCCCATTTCATTAACTGAGTGTTAAATAGAGACCAAATATAATTTCACAGAAGCCATAAATTAAATCACACTTAAGGTAAAAGGACTATGTACTTCTGACATCCGTATGAATATGTAGCCACCGGGATCAACAGAAATATACGTTTTGATTTAGAAAAGTGTGAATTTACATGATTAAATAAAAGCAATGATATGCTGAACATCTGTATATCATAAGACGTACAGTATAGTTGTCCAGTGAAGGCAGAAGCTCACATCCAACAGCCTGAAGTCCCGGTAGAAAGGACTGGTAATAAGAATCCTGCTGGCCTCTCATAGAAAACAGTGAAAGATGTACAATAATGTCTGTTGAATCCCATGGTACATTACAGCATTGCTTCAATACATCTACTGTATCTGTCAATAAGCTTTTATTCAAAGTGACTCATGAGAACAATAACAAGTATTTCAAGGGACAAAAAGGCGTTTTGCTACATGATGCTTACAGGTATAGGTCAATCATGGGGACAAATACAATTACAATTTCAATTAGCAGACGTTTTTATCCAAAGCGCCTTACAATGAGTACAGTTATTACATGGAGCAGATAGGCATCTTGTTCAAGGATGCTAACAGGTAGGTCAGCTCGGGGGTTCAAACCCACGACCTTCAGGCTGCAAATGATACACCCAGAGGTTCACATCCTGTGTCACAGCAATCACCTTCTCCGTGCACCTCACGGCACATATAGTTCATAACCTTTTTAGAATGCCACCGTCATTCCATTCCGCTCCACCTCACATTGCAAATCGTATGCTAATGAAATCTGGAGTTTTGCTGGGTTACCATGGTAAACACATCCCGGATATATTCTTTCTCTGGAAATTAATGCAACCCATTTCTCCTGACAGAAAAGGACAAATAGCACTAAACAAATAAAAAGTCTGTATGCCTCCTTTTCCTGCGAATGGAGCGATGTAAAATACGCAAATGATCCCAGTCAGTGCCATGGAGACCCAGAGCCATTTTAAATTAAACTGACGTGGTAACTAACGCATTTTAGAGGTCTGCATGTCTGCTAATTTGCTGTTATGTGTACGGAAACATGAGCGTAAATCTACACCTGTGCTTCTGCCGATGTTGCTGTTTGTGTGATTCTGTTCCTGTATTAATGTGCATCATATAGATCGTCCTTGTTTCTTTCCCACAGGGACATGCATGCCTGCCTCTGTCCGTCGAACAGACAACAGATTAGATCAAGGGTCAGACTGCAAGAGTAAACAAACAGCACTATATCACACTCAAAGACTGTCTCTGTGTATATTAACTTCCATCAAAGTCGGACTCTATTCAGCAAAAAGCCATTTTGTTTTCATTGGAAAATGTGTCCTCGTCCAAAGTACTGCCATATTTCACTTCATTTATTTGTACCTAACTTATTTCTGGAATAAAAATCCAGAAGAAACTGTTCCTATTAGTGGTGTTTTGTTTTTGTAATTTGTGTGTGAGGTTTGTCTCTAGCTGTTGGATATAAAATTCCCTGTTCTGCATTGTGTATCTGTATTTTATCTGTTTTATTTTATGTAAAGCGTGCGCACTTTGAAATGCCCTGCTGCTGCAATAAATTGTAATGTCCCCACGAGGAAAATGTAACTTCATCTCATTTTGAGAGTGAATAAATTATAAGAAAGAAACAAATTAGCGTTGGGGCTAATGCATCCTGACATGACTTCAACGCCTCCCCACAGAGAACCTTCCTAATTGGTTTCGCCCTCCCTAGGACCAATCAAAGATGTCGATACTGGCCAACGTGGAGGGTGGGGTAGTGTTTGTGTGTGTGTGTGTGTGTGTGCGTGTATGTATGTGAATGTGTGTGTGCGTGTATGGAGGGGGGGGGGGGTTGCTTTCTTTTTCTGGCAACTGCTACATCACTTTCCTTTTTTTCCTTTTTCCTTTTTTTTTTTTAATTTGAGTTTGGAGTTAGCAGGCGTTCTCGAGAACAACTAACCCTGCCTTTAATTATTCATCTCCACGCAAATATTTCACATTCACTAACTCCACAAACACAGATATGTTACTATTATAAAATGTAATCCCTTACAATTATCAGATAAAAATTATAATCTGTAACTTTATTTCAATTATTGATTGATGTTAATGAAAGGTTAAAAAGAGAACAGACAAGTGTTGTATGCATATTTCTTATTTTCTATTTTTCTTCTTTTCATTCTTCTGCAAACTTCCCTTTTAAATTTGAAAGTAGTCCTTAAAGTAATTATCTAATTTTTAAATATCTGTAATCTGATTCCACTATTTTAGCTGGTAACTATAATGGATTACAGTTACTGTTTTTCTGTAATCAGGTACAATGTAATCAACTACTCCCCACCTACTTCCCAGCTACTTCTTAGCTACTTCCCACCTACTTCCCAGCTTCTTCTTAGCTACTTCCCACCTACTTCCCAGATACTTTCCAGCTACTTCCAAGCTACTTCCAATATTCTTTCCAGCTACTTCCAAGCTACTTCCCAGCTACTTCCCAACCCTGTACACTGTATTATTTGACCTCTTCTGCCACACAGACCCCGTTTGATTGACATCTCCCAGACTATCCCTTTCAGTTTTGTTGAACCTGTTAAGGCGGGACAGCTTGTTGTCTTCTTTTTGATCGGTCTTTTCGATGGCGTCGATGCATTTTGCAGTATATCTCCTGCCAACTTTAACCCGAGAAGACACTTAGAAAAATAAAAAACAACAACTATGTGGGTGGACACTTTATTTAACTATTTTATTTAATTATTTTACAGTTTTCTCAGCCCTGTTCCTTCGACTTGCTCGTCTGTTCACAGCCTGTCAGTAACATTAGGCCTAAGGACACAATATCCTCTCTGTCTGTTTACTAGTGAGTATTGTGAGCCCTCAGACAGCCGTGTGTGTGTGTGTGTGTGCGTGTGCGTGTGCGTGTGGGCGGCTTGTACTGAGCAGCGAATTGCTCAGTGACTTGTAGATATAAATGACGTTACATTGTAAGTGTTCCCAGCTGAAGAGCCAGCTGTCACAAACACTGTTAGAATAACATTCTACTACTATATGTGGTAGAATCAGTAGGTGATTATATGACCTGTTAGAATCACATTCTGCTACAGTAGGTGACTATATGACCTGTCAGAATCACATTCTGCTACAGTAGGTGACTATATGACCTGTTAGAATCATATTATACTACAGCAGGTGATTATATGACCTGTTAGAATCATATTATACTACAGCAGGTGATTATATGACCTGTTAGAATCACATTCTACTACAGCAGGTGATTATATGACCTGTTAGAATCACATTCTACTACAGTAGGTGATTATATGACCTGTTAGAATCATATTATACTACAGCAGGTGATTATATGACCTGTTAGAAACACATTCTACTACAGTAGGTGATTATATGACCTGTTAGAATCACATTCTACTACAGTAGGTGACTATATGACCTGTTAGAATCACATTCTACTACAGTAGGTGATTATATGACCTGTTAGAAACACATTCTACTAC
>JAODUE010081761.1:0-14655 GCA_027564755.1 Amblyopsis hoosieri
GAACAAGACCCCGAGGTACTTGAACTCCTTCACTTGGGGTAAGGACTCATTCCCTACCCGGAGTAGGCACTCCATCGATATACAGGTATATACCGGTATATTGCCCAGCTCTAAGCCAGACCATCCTGATTTTGCAAGCTCCACGATTTGTTCCCCTGTGCAACGCTGTAAAATCAGCCTGGAATTTGTCTCTGTGATCAAAAAGATCTCTGAAGTGTTATCCTAAAATTTGATCATCTGTGGGATTCAGATAAAATCAAGTTCATAATTGGAACACTGTCGCCATACTATAATATGGATGATTTTTGAAAGCCCAAAGAAGTACATCCAAAGTAGAGATACAGCACTGAGCACTACATTTTTGCAGTATTAAAATGTTTCAATTCGCCTCATTTCAACACCGACCCTTTCTCCATTGTCACATTGCACCTTTATATAGTACCAAGGCAAGATGTGGATCAGTGACACAGGGAGAGAACAGGAGGCCAGTAGGAGATGTTCTCATCTAGCATGACTAGAAAATCACAGATTTTTTTATTAATGAGGTTTTGGCCTGATTTTTGTCCATAATGGAGGGAGGACATTTCTCTGCTTTTCCCCAGTTAGTGCTCCAATGTGAGTGATAAAAAAAAGTATTGCTGCTGTGTAACTGCCACAACTATACTGTAGTAATATAAAACCTGCCTGGCTGTAAAGTTTCAGATAAAATATTGAAGTGTGATCTGATTGGAGTCAATCAGATCACACCATTCATCACCAAAGGAGCAGCAAAAGGCTTCGTAAACTCACAGCTCTCTGTGTGTGATTCAGTTATCTAAGAGCTGTTCGTGTTCACAAATGCAGTTTAAACTGTCCTGCGCAGCATTGCAAGAATGATATGACCATATCCTGCCGAATATCCTCCTGACCCACCGCACAAGGTATAATCTATACCACTTGTTGTCTGAATTGCAGATATCTGTATAAATCTTCAACTCACTATGCCTCCAAAGTAAATTAATCTACAATATAAGGTGAGGATTTACATGAATTCAGAGCTGATACAGTACAATAGGTCATTATGAAGACATGTCTGGATGTCCTTTTTTATAGATAACGTCAGCATAGATCTGTTTTTCTGCAGTTAATAACTGCTGGTGTGCTGGTATAACTTTATGACTACCCTATTGTATTGTTTTCACACTGTGAGGCTGAGTCCCAGACACTGCATTAAGAAAGTGGTTCATTGTTCAGACAGAGTAACCTTTGAGTGGAAGTAGTAAAACTCTTTTCCATTGTATAACAATATAGTACAAGGGGGACAGTTGGAAACATATGGTCTTATCATGGGTTGACTTACTCAAGTGATTGACATACAGTAGTTTAAAGGTCTAAATTATTGCAGAGCATAAGAAAATATCACTTTGTGTAAAAAAATGTTTATAAAATATTTTGTCCATTAAGTTTAGGACGGCATCGCAAAGCCCAGTAGATCTTTGCAAATACTTTAATATGATGTGAATGGTGCATTCTTCTGATGTGTATATGATTTGCACAATAAATGACTGAAAAGCACCCTACTACTTTATAGTTAGTAGATTAGTAATTTATACTTTAAAACATGCTCATAGGCTGGATACTGGAAGAAACTTAATGTACTCCAAATCCTTCACAGAGAATGTATAGTTCCCACATTAAAACATGTCCCTTAGAACAGCACACAGACTTGGCTTACACTAAGTAACATGTCCAGTATAATACAAGTCTCTGGTATCCACTCATATGGTAAATAGGTCCCAAAATTGCCAAAATATTGCTATTTTCTGGTCAATTCTAACATGCACAAGCATATCCACAGCATATGCTTAAGCTGGCACGACAAAACTTTGAATAAGTGCCTCTGGTTTCATGTTTGGCAATGAGTATTTGGAGACATGAATTATATTCCACAAGTAATTTGAGACTTGATTGAATTTTTTTGTGCTGTTCTGCTGATGTTTGACGATGATCCACCATTAATCTCTACAAATAGATTATCTGCATATGAATACAGAATCTGTAGGCAAGGGGACAATAATTTGGTATCAGGAGCGTTCTGCTCTGGTTTCCGTTCCTAGTAGTATTTAACAATCATGTTTGAGCTGGCTTTGGTTGTATCTAGGTAAACAGTCTGTGTGAAGAGCAAAAGAGGTGCAACATAACATGTTGGTCAAAACATAATCTTCCCCCATAATCTTCCCCCATAGGAAAAACAGCACACCGATGGGTTACGAGTAACAGAGACTGAAATTATTGCTTTGTATTAAGTTTTCCTTTTATAATCTACACATTTCTTAGCTAAACAGCTTTTTTAAAAGGTGAAAATAAAGGTAATGTATTATTAAGATTTCCAGGGTTGAATGGTCACAGGCACACAATTAACTATACAGTATGTTATCTGAGCCATAGCTTTTCAACTCACTGTTCATAGAAGCACAACATGCTGGCTGTCGTCTTCGGCATACAGACCCAACTGTCACTGTGTTTTGAGCTCAGAAAAGGCTTTAAACAAAAACATTTTTATTGTATGTAACCAAGAATAACCATTATTATTTATGTCAAGAAAAAACTATTAAAACAAATTGAGCTGGATTGATTTTGTTTATAAAACTTTAATTATTTTAGATATTCTTCTAATGATGTGACTATACTGGCTAAATATCCACAACATTTCCAAAGCTAGGCATTGATGATGCTAAAAAGTGAGTTAAAAGATGGACTGATCTACTCAGAAAGCCTTGTGTCACTGATTACAGGAAAGAAACATGATTGTGACATTATTGCTCTGTTATAGCGTGGAAGAGTTGTGAGAGACCTATTCAGTAGTGAAATTGGCTTGCTGTGCACAACATTGGCTCCGTCTAAAGGCCATTTATGCTTCTGCCTCAAAGCTACGCTGTAACCTACGGATAGGGTATGCCGAGGCTGACGTGCACCTCTACAAAAATGTTACTACGCGTCTATCCTTCCGTTGATTCAATGAAGCCCATATGCCAGTGCTTTGGAATTAGGGACTTATAAAAACATCCTCTACATGGACAAATTGTCTCCCTTTAACAATCCTGGTATTATTACTAGATTCACTGGAAAGAAATGTTTTTATAAGCCTTGTGTGATGCAGATCGTCGGTCCCTCTCGGGGAATCTAGCCTGTGTCTCCAGAGCGTCCTATGAGGTGTCGGAGAGTGAGGCTTAACTTCACTGCACAGCTACCTGTTGGCCAACGTTACTCTTGCTTGAGCATTATTAGCCAAGACTACAACTTTTGGGACGGAGATTTGTTTTGTTCTGGCAGCGAAAAACGTCTTTTATAAATACTTTTTTCTATCTATTTTCAGATTAGCTGAAAAGATATATTTTATATGCTTATTTCAACATTTACACTATTATGTGTTCTACTTTGAGAATATATCCATATACTAGGCATGCGCATTGAATGTGTACAGGCCCTCACGGCCGACAGACCAGCGCAGAAGTATAATATGCCCTCGATGGCATAAGCTACGACATAAACTACAGCATAGCCTACGCTGTAGCCTCAACGCAGAAGTATAAATCGGCCTTAAAGGTATTGTCAGCGATTGCAAGCTACATTAATTATAAGCTAATACACGTTTTGTCAAATTCACCAAATATCTCCCTGCTAGCTTACCGATATCTGTGCTTGTTGAAAACATGATCTACTGCGGCGAGATATTGTTATTGATATTGACCTCGAAGTTGGCAAGCGTTCTCGAGAATGGCTGACCCTGCCTTTAATTCCATCAACATGCCTTGTGCCTGGAGACATCAGCTGAAGAGAGTGAGGCAGGGGTATTCCTCTGCATTCCTACAATTCCCCATACTGGTATAACAGACAACAGATGGGGTGCCAGGCCTGGCACACCTCCACTCATTTCCATACCTTTGCATATTGTATCTTATTTATATATTATGTATGTTCTATTATGGAGCGACTGCTTTGGGAGCTGGAGAGGAGGTGAAAGATGAGTGCCATGCATTGCCACAGTGTTCCACTTCTGTACATTTATGTAAATGATTAGCTGTTTGTGTGGAGCGGCACTGCAAATACGTCAATGTGTCTTCTGCTCTATATACAGTATACGGCATACTGTGTTGTACCGGCCATCCTTTCAGAGGATAGCTTATTTGTAAGTCCTTCAGTGGCAGTCCGATATTTGGTTTTCGCTGTAGATAGCAAAAAACATAGCAAGCACACAGTTCAGTGCATTAAAAAGAACAGAACAAAAATAGAATAATATACCCTTTCACTTTTGGCTGGTGTTTTGACAGTGAATGATATCAGATTATAAACCATCACCTATTTTGGAATGTTTTAAATACCTCTGGACCTTGTCTAGCCAACTGCTAGGCCAATAAACTTTTTTTTTTTCTGATCGTCACCCCTGCGTTGGTTTTGCTTTATGAATTGCGGTCAGAATAAGTCTACGGTTACAGTATAATTCAATTCATTCAATGGATATAGAATGGTGTCTAGAACATGATAAAGTAAAGCAATCTTGCCTTAGAATTCTTTAGGACTGTTTGGATCCCCCCATTCTTTCAGAGGTCCAGCTACCTTGTGGCAGATGTAATGTCATGCATCTTTCATTGAGTGCTGGTTTAGATCTTCCATTGCTGTCATAATTACAGTTTTACCTCTTGGTTTTGTAGAGCCTGCGTTCCATGCAGCATTCCATGTTAAACATTTTGTGCGGTTTGCACTGGGTCTGAGAGCCAAAGAGAAAGCATGTTCCAAACTAGCAAACACGTTTAATAAGTCTAATGTACATTTACAACCTTTCTGCAAGCACCTTGGTTGTGTGCAAATGTGCAAATTAGGATTTCACGTTAATATGCACATTTCCACTGTTCATACTTTTATTTTTTAGAGCTACTAGAATATATTTACATGCTTCAGTGTTCCAAAAACAACATTATTTCTCAGTGAATTGAGATATATTATGAAGAAAAAAACAAAAAAAGTGTTTGTTAGAACTCCTGTGTCTATTGTCTGTAGACAAACTGTTTTGTTTTGTGTTATTTCTTGAAATATCATTTAACTTTGCCTGAGAAATCATTACAGGGTCTGGTGTTTTCCAAGTGAACGGACATGCAGTTCTCTGCAGGCAGGCAGAACTCTAACTCACTCATAATAGTGTACATTAGCCTTGCAATCAAAACTCCACCTCTGCATTGAACACTGTTTGACATCAAGTGCCAGTACAGTACATGTACATGTACGTGTCACCATGTAGCCTAATGTAAGTGAGGAAAGGAAAATGCTGGTATTCCAAGGTGCTCAAAGCAGCAGAGAAAATTGGTTTCTGTGGGAGAGAGTTACTCCCTCTGGTGTGTAGACAGAAAGTCTATATTTCACACTAAAGGAAAATGAAAAAATTGAAATACATAACAAGCTCCCTTTAAATAATGAGCTGTTATAAATAATAATAATATTTATTTATTTATTTTAATCGATGGATATATTAGGTAACCAAAACAAACACTCACAAAAGTCAAGGTTGCGAAACTGAACCCAGATGGATGATGCTGTTGACCAGCAAGGATGCATTCACGTGAGGTGAGATGCACTGCGCCCGTTAATGATCCTATGTGATTCTGTGAATCAGAGTGGCGACATACTGTATAGAGCAGCGCAGACAAGCCTCGTCCGTCTTTATGGGGCGGGCCCGCGCCGCTGCCGATCATCTGTCACACCAGCGCTGGCCCGAAGGTGGCCAGAAGGGTTGAGGAGATTGTTAGCACATTCACAGTGTCAGGTCAGGCCTGATTATATCCCCACGTTGAGCCTCTTTCTTGGTCTTTACTGTCATTTCTCACACATTTCACACGCACACACACATGCGCACGCACGCACACACACACACACGCAGGATCCAGTTCCAATGAAATTTACCACTTTCATCTTTTCAGAAATAATGTTTGAGGCAGTATTCTCAGGTGTACATAGTTTAATAGTATCCTCCCAGCAATAAACACAATAAAACACATATTTATGGAGTAACATTGTTGCAATGTTGCCATGTTGCTACTGCCATTTTAGCTGGAATACATTATTTGGAGTTTAATAAATTATCTGAACAATAATCTGAAGTTATCTGAAGTCATTTTGGTATTGAGGTGACCTGAGGGAATCACCGCTACAGGGGTGCTCACAATATACAAGGTTATCGCTACCCCGCCACTCACATTTACAATCCGAGTGACTCACGACATCACACCCACGCACACCATCTTTCATTCATCAGTGTTATTATAAAGCAATTTAATTAGCATATTTCTGGTGTGTGCAGTCAGTGACTGTAAAATATCACATTGGCCGTTTGAAATGTACTGTATATTTAGCAAGCTCCAACTGGAAAGTGTGTGTGTGTGTGTGTTTGGGATGGGTGGTGGGGGGGAAGAATTAAAATAAACTGAGTGAAGCTTTTCTTATCGGTACAGTATACCCATATGACAAGCATACATAGAGCTATAAGGGACAAATGTTTTATTATTGGTTCTTTTGAGAACGTGTTGGCGACCGTCCTAGAAGCTCAAATGTAATTCCTTACAAACAAAGAACATACTTATATTCAATACTTTTTTTGGATATGATGGTTGGGATACGATATAAAGGATGCTACTTTCAAATGTAGCTGAATAAAGGAACTAAAGAATACACTTCTGCCGACTCTGCTTTTGAACTACACTTGGTGCTTCATTGGATCCTCCTGTCAATACGTGCAAACTGCATGTTAACTGTCCTGAAATCACACTCTTCTCTCCTCTCCTCTCCTTCTCTCCTCTCCTCTCCTCTGCTCTCCTCTCCTGGCTGTCAGAGTGCAGGGTATTGTGTCCTCCTCTAATCTAGCAGTGATGAAGTGGATGGGGTGGCAGAATGTCTATTTCTTGCGTTCTGCATTGGACTCTGGGGGCAGTCTATCAACCCTACCAACCCCTACAGCACCTTTCACACTCCACCAACCTCAGTGTGTGTGTGTGTGTGTGTGTGTGTGTGTGTTTGTCTGCGTGTGCATGTGTGCGTGTGTGCGTGCGTGTTAGCTTATGCGTACAAACACACACATACGCATTTATATTGTGTGCACCGAGAGTGCACGTACGCGTGCACGTTTTCAGCTCCCTCACTGTTTATCTGTCACCACGGCAAGTGAATCAGATTGCCCGTGGAGGCTTCCCACTTATCACGGCGTTCTGAGCGTCTTCATCCACGCACACACAGTTTAGCAAAAAAAGCAGACGGAGCTGTATGTGGTTAGACCCACTGTTAACCCTGGTAGAGGTGCCAGGTGAGGGGCGCTCAGGGAAAACCAGTACGTCTAGTCTACAGCGACGATGGGAACTGCAGAGAGATGTTTGCAGTGCTCAAATACCGCCCACGGCGTACCTTGAAAATGTTCCCCGCGCCTGGGAGATGACAACTGAAACAATGAAAGGCAAAACAATAAGGGCACTGTAAACGCCTGTTGTGCTGTTGCATTTAAATCATTAAGAATGGATAGAGTTAAGTTTTGGCATTAGTATTAAATAAAATACCAAATATTAGACTCCAAATAATGTTTTTTTTCCATGCTATTGTGCAACTTCTGCCATCTGTTTCTCTGTGTGCCTTACTGCCTTTCTACAGAGTGAGAATGTGGAGTATAAAGTAGTTCCTATCCTTAACAACAACTAAATAAATAAAGTAAAAATGTATATGTTAAAATCATTAGTTTTTTTATACGCGCGGATCATTTCTCAAAATGAACCAATAGGATTGCCAGTATCGAACCAGCCGTCATCCCTATGATGGCATAAACAAGCTGCCATTGCCAATGTACTCATATTGACTCAGTAGTAGTCTCTTGTGTCTAGGTAAAGAACGGGAGCAGAACCAGCGGTGCGCTGCATTGCAATACAGTATAAGGGCCAGCGAGACATGCAGTGCGGCGTTTATTCTACTAGGTCAAACTCCCCAGAGAATGCTCTCTCTTGTGCACTTTGTTGCACTCTGTTCAAGGTAATGTATGCCCGCTGCAGTAAACACTGCAATATACACACACACACAGCGCTGATGTGGTATCAATGGGGATTAGATGCATAATGCTGTCAGCTGTTGGACCTGAGATCATTCTTCTTTTTTTTAAGCAAATGCAAATTACATTAACTCCAGCTGACTTTCCACCGTATCATATCACGTTGACATATGTTTTACATGCCGTGCACGTCAAAAGACACACTCAGGAGAGTGCATTTAAATGATCCTTCCATGTAGAGTTGACATTTGATAAGGTCTTGCATAATATCTCTGATATCGCTGATATAACCGTAACAGCAACCAAAATCTATACTTATGTACTTATGTACTTATATAAGTTATCTGTGTTGTTGCATTTACAGCATATATGGGCTGCACTCAAGTCAAATGTGCATTATTACATTTGAATGGCCAGTAACGGGCCTGTCAATCATTATGAATCACATTTCTAGTCCAATACCTAATTCATAGTCCATAATCATGGCATATTAACTCCAGAGCAAATTCTAAATACCACAGAATGGCTCTTTAAATATGCATTAATCATTCACATCAATATTACTGCATCACCTTCATTCATTGGTAAATGATATTGTTCACTTGTGAAGAGTTGTGGGTTGGTGGGGGGCCGTCTCTGAGTCTTGATAGCCTTCAAAGCATTGCTTGAGTTTATGTAGTCAGGACATTTGTAATATAATTGTAAGTAAATAGATCTGCAAGGGTTAAGGTCAGCCTAAACCAAAAGATATGCAACACAGTAACATTCTCTATGTCTGTTAGCAGCCACTGTACTTCAATACTACTGTACTCAATGGCAAGCTTGAGAGTGCAGGCATATACAGTAACATACTGTATGTCTGTTACAAGCCACTGTACTTCAATATTGCTGTACTCAATGGCAAGCTTGAGAGTGCAGGCATACAGTGCAATATACAGTATCATGCTGTCAGAAAGATTATTTGAACTCAGTCAAAGTATGAAAAGTGGAAAGAACATAAATGTCTGTGCATGACAATTAGCCGTATAAACGCACGGTGATTAAATTAAACATTGATAATTAAAGATGTGAGTGCTATTCTTTTATGTGTATCAAATATTAAGTATTAGTGCTAAGTATTTTACTGTAACATTGTTTGGATATTGCCAAAATGTATGTATGTATAATATCTTAGCAGAAATAGTGACCCAGGAAATTTTACTTTACATTTTTTATACTGTATGTTTACTTAAACCTTTTATAGGGCACTCGCCCAATAAAAGGTTAAATACATTTAAGGCTGAATCAAATGTATGATTTATGGGATTATTTTATTGGACATGGATGAACAATAACATTATGAAGCAATAACTTTCAAGTAATTCATTACAGAATTTCTCGATACTCGGTTGGTGTTTGAGAAATTAAGTCAGTATGGTGCTGTACAGTAGAGGGGTTTTTAAGGTGCAATTTAAGAAAGCCTTTAAAGAGCAAGGTAATTTAGACCATCTTTACTAGACCTTGCTGAATTTAATTACAGAAGCGTTTGACCTGTTCTGTCTAAAAACCCAATGCATACACTTAAATGTTGTAATGAGAGTTACGTATAGGTTACATATCTCATAACCATGATGTTTTTCAGCCTAGACCTTATTGAAATGTACCAATTCTCCAATAGCTTTCCTTGATCATTCAAATAATAATCATAATTATAATAATAATACAATTTATTTCAGGACGCCTTTCAAAACACTCATTGACATCTTACATTGTACAAATAAGGTCCTACTCAGCTAACACTTTGCATTGGACATACTGTATAATGCAGTTCAACATGTCAAAAATTAAGCTTAATAATATGAATCTTGTTTTCAAACGACTCTGGAATATTGTGTTCAAAAGACGGTCAAATGTGTCTTTATATGTTCTACCAAAACTATCTTACAACAATAGAATTTGGAGGCTCTCAACTGAACAATTAATATTATTTCAATGCAGTTTGGCTTTCACTGCATCTAATAAGATGTAATTATATTAAGGAAAACAAATCGGTTCTGCCAGTTGACTTGTAGTCAAATAATGTTCTGTGTACGTAATTTATGGGAGAGGGTGTAAGACAGCGTGACCATTTGTACTGTGCAATCTGTTACATCTACCAATTCTTTATCGGAGGTTACAACATTAATTTACATGTGCAATCATCGTACTGTATATGAATAGCCTAAATACATTCTGTCTTCACGTGGACAACCTGACAGGGTTATTAAGTTTCCGCTTGTATTGTGTCAAGGATTACAAATTAGGAAAACTTACTGTAAGTTGCTTTTTCCAAATGTTATGGACAAGGAAATTGTGCCTAATTGTAATTTTATTTTCTTTGTAATATAATTACAGCATAATAAATAATTATGTTCTTCCGTTTGAAAGTGCCTCTTCATTGCAAACTCATTTCCCTGTGCATTCTAAGAAGCGAGAGTGATACTTTTAAGGTTGTGGTTTGCTTATTTGTCTCTGCAGCAGTGCCAGCATTTGCTGGTTAGCTGGTACACGGGTGAACGTCAGCCAGTGAGTTCGCAGCACCAGCAGTTCTGTACGCAGTCCGCCTGCTGACAGAATGGGAAGAGATGCGCAGGCCCTCTGTCTACGGTTCAGGGCAGGCACTGTAGAAAACAGCATGCTACAGAGTGAAGCCTCGTCAACCACCAATTCTAATTTTACACCTGCTGCATAAAGCACCGCTGTGCTAATGACCACTCTAGTAGTCCGGGTATCTTTTGGTGCAGCGTCCAACACCCGGCCTGTCTCTTGACCTCCTAGGATAAAAAAAACACATCCTCCAGCCTTCCTCTCTGCTATACGGTAGCAACAGTAGCACTCTGCTCATTTAATGTATTTCAGAAGGAGTCATCTCAGCGAGGAGTTTAGCAGAAGGCGTGTTGTCACGTCCTGTACGAGGCTCCTCACCCCTGGAATGTTAAAGGTGTAGCTAATTGTAAGATAATACGTTATTTGGTTTAAGCAACTGATTTTTTATTATTTGCTTCACAGTGCATTTTAATGGTGCGTCAAGTTAGCAAGCGTTCTTGAGAATTACTAGCCCTGCCATTAAGCATCGAGCGCTGCATTGGGTGGGAATGCACACAATAGTGTCTTGCAATGAGGTCATGTAACTAATTGCCGGCTGAGGTGGGGCAACTGCAATGTGGTGGTGACACTGTGTTAACCTTCTCATTCACTCCTATAGGACATTCAACTGTACGTGCATTTACCGCTAAAACAACATTTCCTCTAGTCGTATCCACTCTACATTCACATTTGATATTTATTTTCTTGTCTGAATTCCTGAGTAGATGGTGTGCGTTTTTGAATATTAACTTTATTAAGCTGCTCTGCTTGAATTTCGATATCATGTAAAAAGTGCAATTTCTAGGTTGTTGTTTGTTTCTGCTGCATGTCAAACCAACGTCATTTTACAACACTGGTTTCAACCTTTAACACAATAAAAATAACAATGTATACAAATGTAATTACATTACATTTTGGGTATTGATTTTCATTTTGACAAATATTATTTATATTAGTTGCAGTGTACTGTAGCAAGTGCTGTTAATGGAGCTATTATCATGTCTAAATTGTGCTGTCTAGATGTACAATGATCGTTAGATCTCCCATATCATTCACATCGTGTATCATTCACATGATAGAGACAGCCATATATAACAAGGTTTGTTTGAATTCTCCCAGCTTTACTGCGAGGCCAGAGAAGAATCAATATGATCCAAATGTCTTCACGGTGAAGGTTGATTGTTGACAAACGTAGTAAATTAGTCATTCTGATACTCATAATAATTTAATGTAGTGGGAAATTGAGGCTGTATACATAAACCATCTAAATGCTGGAGTGTCGCTCTTGCATTCATCTGAGAAATTAGAAACAAATTAGCTTGGCAGGGAAAAAAAAAACATATCATTGCTGAGTGAACACTAACCTATAAATGCCCAATTACTAGTTTCCTCATCCCAATACAACTTATCTATTAATTTACATATATTAAAACATGCAAGCCAAGTCATAAAGTTATCTGACAAGAATTGATAATTAATTAATACAAAATAATGATATTTGTTATTATGTATTACAGTAATAGCCACACTTTGATGGGAAAATCCACAATGTGTGTATAATACATATCTGCGGCATATACTTTCAGTATTCCTCTCAGTAAGTTATCTGAGGGCGTGCATGCTTCTCCCCACAGGTTGTCCCCATGGAAGCCAATTTGGCAAAGGTCAGAATGGTCCCACTTGTAAAAATTAACGACCTCCGAGTCGGACTGAATGCAGCCTAACACAAGCAGGTGCACAGGGCCTCTAAGCTCCGGCGTTGCCGCTGGTGACCCCTTGCCAGCCCAAGCACAGAGCTAATAAAGCCATACGCTGCCATGTGAACACGTAGGCGGGGCCAAGACTCAGCCGAGGGGGACTGACACTAAATATAACCCTGGCATCATAGCCAATCAGAAGGAAGTAGTAGGCCTATGCACATTGCATTGCAGCATGCTGGCGTGGATGGACGGGGGACGGTGGGGGTGTCGGAGGTCGAGGGAGAGAGAAAACTAAATTAGATTCATCTTCAGACCCCAGGCAGAAGGGAGACACGCCATGCTCTGCTGAGGAGGTTTCCGTACAGGTCAAATAACGAATAGGTCAGGTAATTAAAGCTCTGTGCGGGGCTGGTGGGTGGGTGGGTGTGTGTGTCTGTGGAGGGGGTCTATAGTCCAGAAAAGCTTTGGCAAGACTTAATGAATGAAGCAGTAGATCAGAGCAGCATGCGTTCCTCTGGGAGCCCTCACTCAGAACCCCGGCGTCGCCGGAAGATCTGTGTGTGTAGGAGGCTGTAAATACGACCAGCGAAATGTACCAGGAGATGCACAGGGACTCCGCATGGACTCCTTGAGGAACGTATAATTGTTTTTATTCTCCTCCGGAGTAGGTATAGTGCCGAACCATTTCTTGGTGCCTGTTCCTGGCATGGTACATTTCTGGGCCAGGAACTATTGACACAAACTCTGCATGCTGAGTGGTCAACATGGAATGATGGTATAGAATATTATTACATTCATAGGTCAAAATGAAAGACCCCAACGCAGGGGTCACCCTCTTGGAAGGTTTTAGCAATTCAATTCTTGGTGTTCTGGTTATGCTTATGCGAGAAGATACAGTATCTGTATCAATATCTATTGAAAAAGAAAATCAACACGTGTCAATTCAGTTCTTTCTCCACTATACACACACATCTGTGTCAAGCTTTGAGGTCCTTCTAATCAACCTGGCTCCACCCCAATTAAGGCAGAAAACCAGTATGTTCGCGTTTTCATTAGAGGACCATTCGGCATCCGTGGGGGGTGGGTTAGCTCGATGACTATGTAGTCAAGCGTGTGATAGAGCTTGAAGCAATGGAAACAGTTGTAACAACACTGATTGGTTAAAGCCTGTCCAATAGTTTCAAAATAAAACCACAGCTCCACGCCCACTACTGTTAACAATTCCCAATGGACCGTGTCCAGACCCTATTCCCAAAGTGAATTTTGGGTCTGGTAACACCAGGCTACAAGTGTATAGCTCTCTGGCTAGAGGCACGATGACATTAGGCAGATGCATCAAGGCAGACACTCTAGAATAACACAGTGCAACTAATAAAAGCAACTATATGTATAAGTACAAAGCAACGCTTCAAATCTTTGTTTATGTTGTTGTTGTTGTCGTTAGCAGATATTCACGACCCAAAATGAACCGATGAAGAGTTTAAATAGCATCTCTTCAGAGGACACAGAGACGAGTCTCAAACTCGGCTCAAAGGAACAGTTTGCCAACGTCTGAGGAACCTCAGAAGCATTTTGGAAGTGTTTAACGAGGAGTGTGGGAGTAATAAAGAGGAGGGCAAAAGAAGGAGAGAGGTTGCAGAGTCAGCATTTCACCTCGATCCCCCCCCCCCAGGTGATATGAACAAACTTCTCAGTGTGAGGGTATGACAGGCACTGAGCCAGCTTGGATATAATCTGCAAACGGTGTGATCGATGGCCACCTGGTCCGGGGGCATTGATCATCGGTAGATTGTTCTTCAGTGAGTGACTCCTGAGGACCTTATTACCGAGAGAGGCATCGACGCAGACGTTCAAGTAATCCCTGTGTCGGTGTCATCACGCCGGGGTAAATGGCACGGTAATGACACCGCCGAGAGCCAGTTGGGGCTCCGCTGTGTCAAGGGCAATCCTCAGCCAGCCAGCAGGCACATATAGCTGTTTGCCCCCTCACCCCACCCATGACAGTGACTCTTGTAATGGGCTCGCTAAAGAGCGCCCTCTGGTCTAGCTGTCTTCTGTCTGACCCGGGTGGCACGTAGCGTTTAGCTACCGTGCGCTGTATTTCATAAACAGTCGCACTTCAATTCTGTTGATAAAATAGTAATAGTTGTATGAAAGGTCAATTGCTGTTGTGACAGCACTGTATTGTGACAGCACTGCTATTGTGACAGAATTATTATCCACCTTAAAGGACCACTATGTAAGAATTAGTGGACTCTAGTGGTCAAATTGCAAATAGCATTCATCTGTATACTCTCC
>JAODUE010081783.1:2678-14653 GCA_027564755.1 Amblyopsis hoosieri
TCATGATGCCGTACTGCGAAGCACCGCATTTAGCTGAACGCTACATATGAGCTCTTCTTCGGTGGTATATCAACTTCGAGTCATGATGCCGTACTGCGAAGCACCGCATTTAGCTGAACGCTACATATGAGCTCTTCTTCGGTGGTATATCAACTTCCAGTTCTGATGCCGTATGGAGAAGCACCGCACGACGTGCTGTGACGTGTGCAGCAACGCTGGTGACGTGCTGCTGTCGTCATCCCATCAGAATGTTGTGTTCTTGCTGGCGTGTGTGTGTGTGTGTGTGTGCATCTATTGTGCTAACTGCACGTCGCTGAGGATAGAAGCGTCTGCTGCTAAAATGCTAAAAATGTCAAATGTAAAATATAAATGTCGGGAAGATGAGTGTGTCACAGTCTCGTACCCAGTACATGTTCTGTGTATAATGCTATACAGTATGTTAGCACTCCAAACAGTACTGCTTAGTGGCCCCCTGTCCTCTACAGTCAATTCCTATGAAGAAGAATAGCAGTATTGAGAGAGTTTGAGCCACCCCCTCCCCTCCCCCATTCCCAGTGAGACACGCCACAAACCGACAAACGGCTTCGGTTCCTGCTGAACAAGCCCAGTTGAAGCAACTGCGCTCGATCGTGGTTTTCAGTGGGTCATTAAAGGTACAGTAAGTGATAGTAAACTAAGACACTTTCTGTTTAAATTCAGCAAGTATCTCCTCGCAGTCCACTAGCTGCCGAAAGAAATAGGAACACAAACAAAGTGGTGCAGACCGCACCCAACAACAATGCCATAGCCGTGTCAATGTGTTTCCAATGTGGAAGGGGAAGGGGAAGGGGGTGGAGCTTCTGAGGGAGCACACTATGCATTGAAGGGGGCGGGGCTTCTGAGGGACCACACTATTGTATTGAAGGGGGCGGGGCTTCTGAGGGACCACACTAGGGCATTGAAGGGAGAGGTGTTTTTGACCTGACTTCAAATATCACCAAGTATTCTCCAGAATGACTGACTGTACCTTTAGACGTGCCCAGGCCTGTGCTCTAGTATCGGTTTGTTGAGACGAGAGTAACGCGTCAGGAATGCGCTGGAGCCGGCGCCTCTCCGAGAGCAGCTGATCTGGTACAGAATGTGTGTACGCCACAAGAGGGGTCCTCTCAAGGCAGGAGAGCCCCCCGTATTTCCCTGTTACACCCCCCACCAGAAACCTATTTGTCGTGTCAGTGTGCGGCGGTTGTCCACGCTGTGTGCGCGCTACACAACCGCCGTCTCGACATTCCAAGTGCTCGCTTCGCTTGTGCAGAACACAGGACGACAGGCCCGGGCTTGCACACGTGTCGGAGCCTCACCTGATGCTGCCACGGCCGCCAGCACACGGAACGCGATCGGGTTACGTGCGGGAAGATCCTGCGCACTCGGTCCACAAAGGGGCGGTGCAGTTCACATTGTGTGTGCGCGTTTACTGTACACAGAGCGGGTTTACCGCCCTGAAAGCATACATTCACGCCAGGAAACAGCTGGCGCCGTGTGGAGAGGCCTAGCGTGGTCGAGGGTTGCAATGTAAACGAGTCAGACGGGACGGGCGGTTAATTCATTCATTATACTGACTGCACACTGTGGGACGTTGCAGAGTAACCTGAATGACACAGCATACCAGAAGTGCACACACACACACACACACACACACACGGTATCTTCTTCATAGGTCTTTGCATTTCCTGCAGGTTAGGTCGTCATTAACGTTTACTGTAATAAAAGCCCAAAAGATATGACACAGCAGAAGAACGGTAAACAGTGTAAGGAGAGGAGAGGAGGGGAGGGGAGGGGAGGGGAAGAGAGGGGAGAGGAGAGGAGAGGGGAGGAGGAGAGAGGAGGGGAGAGGAACGAAGAAGAGAGCGAGAGGGTCTTACCTATGAAGGGTATGGATGCCAATGAGTCCTCCTCAGCAGCAGATGGCACCATGCTGCAGTTCAGTCTGCGCCCCGGGTCAGCCTGGGTCGGGGGGGCGGCCATGGCGGTGGACGAGGGGGAGGCGACTGGCGGCTCAGGCCCGTCCACGGGCAGCGTGTAGTGGGGGTGTCGCAGGGCGTGGGCGTTCCTCCGCCCAGCCCCACCCGCCGCTGTCGCCGCGGGCTTCTGCCTCATCACCACCACCGGCCCCCCGCGGCCCCCCTCCCCCCCCGCCTCCCGCCGCTCTTCCCTCTCGTGGTTGGTGGGCCTGTACGCCCCCTGCTGGGGCTCCGGCGCTACGGCAACGACGGCGGAGGACGAGGATGAGGCGGTGGCGGTGGCGGGGGTCTCGGCGGGGCCGGGGTTCCAGTTGAGGCGGGGGCCGGCGTACGACGGGTCCCTGAAGGAGTGCGCCTGCTGCAGGATGCGGCCCGTCTTGTGCTGGAAGGACGGGCTGTAGCTGCGGTAGCCCACCGGCTGGGACTCCTCCCCCGCCACCTTCCCCAGAGGGGCGGGGGGACGGCTGCCCCGCGGGGTGGGCAGGGCCGCCGTCGTCCGCTGGTGGTGGGATGAAACGTTAGAGGTTGGAGTCTTTGTGGCGGCGTAGACGCTGCCCTGCCTCTGCTGGGCGGTGGTGGTGAGGGGATGGGAGGCGGGGCCCTCAGCCGTCCTGGGCCGGGGGGGCGGGGCCTGCTGTTGCAGCGGCCGCCAGGATGGCCGGTCGCAGCGGGCGGGGGCGGCGGGCGGCTCCAGCGCCTCCAGAGAGCGGCCGTAGCGCTCGTACTGGGCCAGCAGGCTCTCGGAGCGCGTGCGGGCGTATTGCACCCCTTGCCACCAGCAGGGGGCGCTGCCCTGGGGCCCCGGGCCGGCCTGCTGCTGCTGTTGCTGCAGCAAGAGGAGCAGCGTGTCCTGGGAGGCGCTGTGAGGCCAGCCGCCCACACGCTGCTGTTGTTGTTGCTGTTGTTGTTGCTGTTGCAGCCGCCAGCGCTGCCCCCTGGTGGCCGTCTCGCCCAGGCGGTCCTGGGAAAAGCTGCGATGGCGCATCTGCATGCCGCGGCCCGCTGCCGGCTGCTCGCCGGGCTGCTGGCTGCGGTACCAGTCCGAGAGCGCTTGTTGACAACGCCGGGCCAGCCGGGCGGGGGGCGGGGCTAAGGGCGGGCTGCCCCAGACGTTGTCGTCGCCGCCACCGCCGTCATCCTCGTCTCCTCCCCCTCCTCCTCCTCCTTCGTCACGGTCGTCGCGGCGATGGGGAGCCGCGCGGTGCACCTGCAGCGGGCTCCAGAGCGGCCCCGAGGACGAGGAGGAGGAGAATGAGCGGCGGCGGTGGGGGCAGGGCGGGGGGCCCGCCTGCTGTCCCATCATGCCGCCGCGCCCCCCCGGGGGCGGCTGCAGGGGGGAGCGGCAGCAGGAGGAGGAGGACGATGAGGAGGAGGTGGTGGTGGTGGGGATGGTGGGGGGTGGGGTGCCCGGGGAGCCCGGCGGCCAGCGGCCCCAGTTGTCCAGCAGCGGGGGCGGGGGCGGGGCCCGCGGGTAGCAGAGCGGGGGCGGGGCGGGCAGGTGCTGTGCCCCGCCACAGTAGGGCTGGTTGCCCCTCAGGTAGGCGTCCTGGGAGTAGGCCTGGAAGGGGGGGGGAGTAACAGGGGTTAAAGGTCAGGCATAAGACTACAGGTCAACACGGCAACAGAAGCCTTACATAACCTACATAACATGACACAAAACAACGCTGTGATTCCCACAACAAACAACAACATCACCACAACAACCACATAAACAACCACTACATCTACCACAAAACCAGCATAGCAAACCATTGATGTTATAAGGTATATACTGTTCTATCGTCAACATCATTGTGTGGGCAGACATGTTGCTGTGACGTCAAGTCGGGATCTGTGACGGGCATTTGTGAAACCTTGCCCGAGATCCTCCCGACCCGACAAGATGAGGGGGCGTTTTATTGTATCTACCAATAATCCGACACAGAGCCACCACGTCTCGAGCATAATCCCAATCGCACACACACACACACACACACACACACAGTCGCTAATGTTAATGCTTAAATTACTTAAAGTGTCCTACCTCCTATGGCAAGGCAAGAACACAGACTGCTATGTATACATGTATGTATGTATATGTAGTTACAGTACATACAGTAGCAATACCATGCATATTATGTCTGCTAGTGTATGAATACATGTCTACATAGCATATATCCGGCCGAATATAGTATATACTGCTAGTGTATGAATACAATACATGTCTACATAGCATATATTCTGTATGTGTCTGTATATATACTGCTAGTGTATAAATACAGTACATGTCTACATAGCATATATGTGTCTATATAACACATAATACTGTATACATACAGTATATGTGACACATAATATACAGTATACTGTATGTACACATGTAGTGTATATGCACACACACACACAATATAGCATCATGACAGCTATCTCATAACTGCCTGCGTGAATTAAGTAAAGGAAGTTCAAAAACGCGCCTACACACACGCACACACACACGCACACACGCACACACACACACACACACACACACACACATACAATATAGGATAATATCGTATATATGCATCTACACAGAACTACATCATGACACTTGACACGTACGTACGTACGTACGTACGTAAACAAACTCATGGACAAACATAGGACAGGATCTAGTATCTGCAAAAAACATTGCTTACCCCGTCATGACGCTGGTACACACACGCACACACACACACACACAATTAAACTTAAAAACTCCCTCACTACATAAAACTGTTCCCCTCTAGAAGCTAACAGGCGATTCCTCCCGCTTTCTCCTTCCCTATCAACCTCTCTGTCTCTCTCTCTCTCTCTCTCTCTCTCTCTCTCTTCCCCCCCCCCCCCTTCCTACTCGTCCGCCTCTTTGGGACTGTGGAGGGCGTTGCCGGCTGTGATGTCACGCTTGGAATGCCGCTGATGTGCAGGCATGGTGTGTGTGTGTGTGTGTGTGCGTGAACTCATGAGCATGTGTGCAGTCACAACAAGGGGCTTTGGGTGCGCATGTTTCGTAACCTAACCTAAGCACCGTGGGGGCGGGGCTTGCCTGAGTCATCCTGTGATACCCTCCACATTCCTTCTGAGTGACAGGCCTCCAGTAGGCTGGCTGAGGTCCCACAGGCACACGCCACGGGTATAAACATGCACTCTGCTCTATAGGAGGGGATGGGGGGAGGGGGGACCTGCCATGTTGGCTGCCCCATGTGGTCGCGAGGTGCAACTGCGGTCTTCTTTTCTGCTCATGATCAGGTTCAGAGTCTTCAGGCTGGGTAAATGCATTGTGGTGCACGAATACAACAATGTGTTGATGTTGAAAAGGAATAGATGTTTTAAAATAGGTATATAGGTATATAAGTATAGGTATATATGAGTATATAAATGTTTTACAAGCAGGTACTCCAGTACTGCGACTCAATTACATTCACTGGTATTGGAGTCATCTATACTTGGACTCGTGTAATGTGCAGTTGTGTACAGCATGTTGTCCCCATGACTGTGGAGGTATACCTCCCGAGACAGGATGGTCTAATAGTGGTCTGGGTGCTCCACCTGTTAGTGTCCCTGGGCAAGATGCCTAACCCTGGTCAGCTTAAAGGCATAGTCAGCGATTGTAAGCTAATATACCTCCACACAGCCCTGGCTCCGTAAATGGGAACACACACAACGTGGTGCAGACCGCACCACACAACAACAATATTCTAGCCATTGCAATGTGTGTCCAATGTGTGGGGGGGCGGGGCTTCTGAGGGAGCAACCTATGGCTGCTTTGAAGGGAGATATGGTGTTTTTGTTTTGAGTTTGAATGTAGCGTCCTCGAGAATGATTTGCTTTACCTTTAATACTTAATGTGTGTGTGTGCACGTGCTACCCACAATGAAAAACGTTAAGGTGTGTGAAAAATCTTATACTCACACTTACCAGTTGCAAGACATCTTCATCTTTTGGCATAATAGAGAGCTCCAACACACTGTCACTGGAAGACAAGGAGAGGTTGGGGGTTAGGGAGAATGAGAGAGTGGTCATATGGGCGGTCAGATTGAAAGGAAGGGAACCTTTATTGTCACAGACAGTACATAAAACGAAACTCATTCTCTGCATTTAACCCATCCCTCCCTGGGAGCCAACTGGACAGAGCAAAAGGAACCTACTCCAATTGATGGTCAGCTGGCACTGATTGGAGAGTAAACCTAACATGTATTTTGATAGTGGGGTAAACCCGGAAGAAACCCACACAGACAACATGCTACTCCACACAGAAAGGCCGGGACTATCCTCTGGGCCACCGCGCTGCATTGAACAAGAATACAAAATACTTTATTTGTGTCAGTGTGTGTGCACGGTACAATATACAGCAGCTCATTACTAATACCTAGAGCAGTCTGATTCATTATTCTTAAAAAACAAAGGTTTTCTTTGGTGATATTCAGTATCTGAATACTGAATGAAGTCAAGTGAAGTCAAGACAATTAGTTAAGAGGTTACCTGAGGACCAGCTCTAATGCCAGTGCTTTGGTCAACACATTTGAAGGTTGCAAGCAGTGCATCAATGCCATATGCCGGCGTAAGGCCTTGTGGATGGGGTGCACAATGTGCGCATTAAAACATCCAACATAGGACATATTAAATAAAACCAAATAAATAAAAACAACAGTGACTTATTTTATGTAACATGCATGCAAATGCAACACAATTCATTGTACACTCACACAATAATGGTGGTGTGTGCAACATGGATCTAGGCAATAGCCCAAGCAAGGCTAGATCTTGTTCTATTATTATTTATTACTCATCTCCAGTATACACTACATATTGAAATACCCTACCCAAAACAGGAAGGCGGGGTTAAATACGTGTGTAATATGTCAATTTACACACTTTGACTTTAAACAGAGTTCTGAATTCCAGTGAAAACAATAATTAGTCCTGTTGGCTGTGGTCTGGACGAGGACACTGACTAACATCGATAAGATGTGCATCTATACTCGTTTCTCATTCCAGTCACAAGGACAAGAGCAACATTCCAGGTTTTGTTTAGCCAACAAGTGAGCAGCAAGTGATCATTCCAAGGCTTTAGGATAAAAACATTATTGTATTCATTCGATCAGTCAACAACAACAGAAAAGATACAAACTTCTTTAGATAAAAATTGGCAATATAATAAGAAAAGTGTGGCGCATTTGGAACCACAGTTCCACATATAACCCTAAACAGAACAGTTTCAGGCTATGCTCTCCTGTATCGCCAGAGGGTTTGTTAACACAGGACCATCTGGGAAGCCGTCCGCTTAATCCGATTGTAAAAGGGCACCTTAAAAAAGAAAGACCCTGCAGGTGATTGGATAAACCATCACGGGCTACCTTCGGACCTAAACCATGCCTGTAGCTGCCGGTAGGACGCTGACCGGCCTAAGTGCACAGGCTTGAAGGCTGTCCAGGCCGATACTCGCGGCGAGGTCAAAATGGAGCTTGCCAGATCAGAATGGTACTACCAGGCTAAAAGGTAAAAGTACAACGAGTGACCTGTAAGACCTGATATACTGTATGTCACTCAAGCACAGGGAGAAAAGACAAACAATCAAACAAACGAACATAAATGGCAATGGCACATAAAGTACTTCTTACCTGTTTTGGATCAGTGCAATCACCTGGGAGTACGTCTTCCCCAGAATGCTCTCTCCGTTCACCTTAACCAGACGATCCCCTACAAAACATATTGACAAATGGTATTCGTAGAACACGGCGTAATACTCTGTCAAGCGCTTGTGCTAGGACTCGGTGTTTGTGTCTGCTGCGGAACAAGTGACACATGTAAATACATGTAAATGAGTGAAAACCCTCGTATCACCACCACAAGTAACGCTGTGCACATCATCTTGCAACTGAATGGGATTTTAAGGGATTTGCTCTCGCTCTCTGATTTGCTCTTTAGGCTAACGTAAACACTCTCCTATCTCCTTCTGCCTGGTTAAAGCTGGCCCGTCCTTTCAACCACCTTTTATCTCCCTGTGCTGGGTACTGTCCGCAGCATCTAGCGGCCAGATCTCAGGCCTTCCTGGGTTTTATTTACATTGCAAATCAGCTCTCTCTCTCTCTCTTTCTCTCTCTCTCTCTCTCTTTACCTGTGCACAGGCCGGCGTGGTGGGCGGGGCCTCTCTCCCGCACGTTCTTGACAAAAATGGTGTCCATCGGCTCCAGGCGGCTGCGCTGAAGCCCTGGCAACGAAAACACGTGTCAGATCTCAGGACCAGAACACAGAACCAGATTCAGAATGTATAAAAGCACTTCTGTAGGCTTTTATTTTCTGACTTTTGTTTCTACTGAATCTCATGTATAATACACATACGCTATAAACTGGCTCCCCCCCCCAAATGATTCACACAATTAAGTGTAAAAATACCACGAATAAACGAAACACAAAACTGTGTATCTACTCACTACAATTTGAGTGTTTGAGGTGCAGTACTGATGAATGCCCTGCAGAGGGAGCATTGCTGCTATGTATAGCCAGAGAGCAAGGGGAACCATGGGTGGTCTCACAGTGGTTAAATGTTAAAAATGTGCTTAGAGGAAGACACCTACCTTTTCCATTTCCATTTTCATCATCCTGGGGGAAAAAAAAAACAGAAATAGATGAAGTTAGCACTTTTGCTCTGAAGACAATGAATCTAATCTGTCGGTAAAGGTTTGAGTCTAACTCTTACTTTTAATGGGGGGAATGTATGCACCATAAATATGTGTTTTTTAGCTGTAAAAGAAGGAATAGGATTGATCTGTGATGAGAGACATCAATGCTGGTGTTAATATTGACAAAAATCCAGTTTTTATTTTAAATATAAATCTTCATTTTATGGGCTGAAAACTGATTTACATGTAAAGTATATCGATAAAAAATGTACCCCAGGACAAGGCTGGTTTCCAACGATACACTCAGTCCGCTCATACGTCATCAAATTAAAATGTTAGCGTTAATGTTAATGGGTATCCCCCACTCAAACTGTTTGAGCATTTTTCAAAGATGTGTGGAATCAGGCTCAGAGCTGGTGTGCAGATCCACTTTAGTAACTGGAAAGAAAATGTGCTGAAACAAGATTTGAACGGTTGCTCTGGCTGAAGATTGCCCCGATGTCATGTATATTTATGTGAGCTATCCTAGGCCAAGCCCCTGAGACATGCATATTGCCTCATGAGCCTCCATAAACGTCACCATACAGTCAGACATTCTGGTTAGACCACCCGCAACAACATAAAACCCGTAGGTAATAACTGCTGCTAGGTTAGCCAAGCTTCCCTGCAGGGTTCAATAAAGCACCAGTCAGTCACATCTGCTGCTAGACCATGGCCATAATTTCTCTGATCACTGCACCCCCCCCTCCCATTTCATCAGCGCTGAGTGGGCTCATTCCTGCTGGCTCCGGGAACAATGGTGGGGGGGAGGGGGGAGACTCGTACAGACACAGAACGGCCCACCCACGTCAGGATGGACAGGTCTGAGCAGAGACACCGGACCGATGACATCATCATAATCGCCTGACTTCTCCAGGAGTGGCCAATCAGAGAGCCCCTTTGTACTTTGTACTGCCCAGCATTCCATTTCCCAGGCATTAACTTAACACAGGCCTGACTCCACACTGTTTTCAGTGGCATCCTTTCATCTCTGCAGGCATCTATACGTGTCTCCAGCTGTCCGGCCTGATGATTAGGGGAGGTCTAAAGGCCAAAGCCCACTGGCGGTGTCATTCTGAGGCGCGTCAAGGAATGCACTTCGAACAACGCTCCAAATACGTGAAGGCAACATTATCGGAGCTCTGCAGTGATTCAATCAACGCACGGTCATGGTTTTGATGCTCAAGAAACAGAACCGTGCTCTAAACCTTGGTGTAGGCGTCTCCAGTAGGCATTGCCCCGCTAAAAAGAACAATGTTCTACAACAATTGTTTTGCGTCTTTTGGCGTGCGTCGATGCCTCCAGTGGGAGTCGGCCTTGAGTCTATCATGTGACCACCACCCCCCCCCTTCCCCCTCCCTTCCCAGAGACAAGGGCAGCAGTGGGCCTGTTGTTCCCGGCTGGCACGGCATCGCGTGGTGAGCGGTACCGACGGGACACAACGGTTCCCATTGAGCTCCGTGTCCTCGGGGCAGCTGTTGCGGGGCAGGGGGCGGTGCCGCCCCATAACAGGGGCTCTTGTTTCTACAGGATGACCCCCGCCGACCCCTACAGCTCAAGCCCTCATATATCTGCTCTCATCACTTTCACATCTGCAGCCGCATGTCCCTGAACCTCAGGGGGTTATAAATAACCGCTGGCTGAGATGGGACCTACTCTATGACTGGTAAACAATCCAGAGGGAAGCACTCTAAGGAACGGGACATTATTATTGTTCTGACAAACAATGGCAGAGAATAAGAAACACTACAGTGTGAATCTGGCCACGGATAGACGTCATGGTCTGCAAACAACCCTAGACTAGCTGTGAAGACTTCTGACCTTTCTTCCAATTACCAAACATTTGGGACAGTATGGAAAATGCTAATGCACCCTGTACTATATTAAAAACACTACAACACGTTATGTGAGGTTTTAACCTTTTTAAACCATTTTCCGTATTGTACCAACTCTTCCGGAAATGTGGTTGTTAATCCCAATTTGATCGCTAATTCATTATTTTGTTCTTCTGCCAATCAAACCAGCGTGACCTGGGTCACAAAGCCACCCCAGTCACAAGATGCTACTGGACACGTGGGTTCAGAGACCGCTTTGTCCCTCAAGTCATCAGACTGGTTTTAGAGCTGCACCGTATTGTACTATGCACCATATATACGGCTCCATCCATGTCGTTGCCTGTCTATCTGCCTGACGGTATACCTGCATGCCTGTCTGCCTGCCTGTCTGCCTGCCTGTCTGTCTGCCTGATGGTCTGCCTGCCTGATGGTCTACCTGCCTGATGGTCTGTCTGTCTGCCTGACGGTCTAACTGCATGCCTGTCTGCCTGCCTGTCTGTTTGTCTGCCTGCCTGTCTGTCTGCCTGCCTGACGATCTACCTGCCTGTCTGTCTGCCTGCCTGTCTGCCTGTCTGCCTGTCTGTCTGTCTGGCTGTCTGCCTGACAGTCTCCCTGCCTGTCTGCCTGCCTGCCTGCCTGCCTGCCTGCCTGTCTGTCTGTCTGTCCGCCTGTCTGTCTGTCTTTCTGCCTGCCTCTCCGCCTGTCTGTCTGTCTGACGGTCTGCCTGTCTGCCTGCCTTTCTGCCTGCCTGCCTGTATGTCTGCCTGCCTGTCTGCCTTCTTGTCTGCCTGCCTGTCTGCCTGCCTGCCTGTCTACCTGTCTGCCTGCCTGTCTGTCTGACAATCTAAGCAGCGCTGAGCCTCTGCCCTGGCAGAGTTTAATCATCCTCTACCACATGTGTGTATGGTGCCGCGGGGTCCGACCCCAGTGCAGTGGCTCACCTGGAGGCTGGCGTGCACCGCTGACTCGGGGGGGTAGACGATGAAGTGGCGCAGGGTGAAGCCGAAGCCCTGGGCGTTCTTCCGGAGGATCAGGGTGCGGGGCCCCTGCCAGCCGGGGCTTCCCCTGGCCGCCGCCGCCGCCGGGGGCCGGGGGTTGTCTCCGCTGGAGAGGAGGCCATCCCTCCTCCCCTTGCCCTGGGAACGCACAGAGGGAAAGGTGAGGTGGGGACCTTCTGCGTCGTTATGGCAACAACAACAACAACAACTCATTTGCATGAACCAGTAATTAGCTTTTTCCAGGCTGTATTATTATTATTAATAATAATAATAATAATAATAATAATAATAATACGGAACACCCTTCACCCCTACGGGACACCACTAGGGTATTTACCCAAGTTCCCAAACTAGGGCTTATCACACACCCAGACATTTAGCGTTGCTGCTGTGAATGACATTACATTATCATTATACACTCACCTAAAGGATTATTAGGAACACCATACTAATACTGTGTTTGACCCCCTTTCGCCTTCAGAACTG
>JAODUE010081804.1:0-36604 GCA_027564755.1 Amblyopsis hoosieri
TACTTCTGTTTTGTAAGGTGACCTTGGGTGCTTTGAAAGGCGCCTATAAATAAAATGTATTATTATTATTATTATTAAAACACCTCAATTAGCGTGTAATGTTTTGATTTAACCAGTAAAGTCTAATTTGCTCCAGGTTAATCAATGTCCTGATCATGAATGCCAGACCCAACGAGTAAATTATAAGATCCTTTTAACGTATTAGATCCATATATTTGACTTCATATGCAAAAATCTTTAAAAAAAAAGTCCATCTGACCAATTTTGTTTCTAAATTGGCAACATTTTAATAATTAGTTACATTTTTGGAAGATATACACATACATATGTGAGTACAGTATATATACACACACACACACACACACAAACAGTATATAAGTTGCATGTTGGCCCCATACTGCAAAGAAAAGAGCCTGATTGAAGTCTAATCCATGTGTGCTCAACAACACAGACAAACATTCTACTGGGTGTTGAAATATTGATGAGGGGGAAAAAATAATACTCTGTAATTTTCTTGAGTTGCATGATCAATGCAACGATCAGCAGAGTGAGAATGAAATCGCGCACACGTACATGCACGCACACACGAGTGTTGAAGGTGCAAGCAGGTATTTTCCAGTCCACAAAACATGCTGCTGAAAGCTTCCGGAACACTGAATAGACGCTGAGACACACATACACACACACATATGAATACCAAAAGATTGCAGGATGAAATAAATCAAACCGGAAGATGTCTCCTGACCTCCTTGACTTATGCAAAATGCGTACTTTATTCCACAGGGGGTTGTTTGCACGGGATGTTTATGCCGCTCTTTAAGAACATTTCCCTCAACTGTCAGTTTCCTGATGGCTGCAAATTAGGTGGGAAATTCCTCAAGACACCTCAAGACTGTAAATGTGCAACACATTGCTTAAATATAAACTGCCATAGCTATACAAAACATTTCTCAATCATGGAAAAGTCGTAATGCTTGAATGTTAATAAGTCTATTGCACAAATGTTTTCCATGATCTCTTGCTCTGAATGGGTCGTTATCAAGCTTCTGCACAGACTGATAACGACCCATTCATGTGAATCAGGTGTGTTGGAGCAGAGAGACAGCTAAAACATGCAGTACAGTGGATCCCCAGGCCCAGGGATGGGAAAGACTACTAAACTCTGTGTAATGGTTTACATACTATCATCATGCAATGTAAATGATTATGCATGTTTACTCCCAGAGTGAGTTCAAGGGTTTGGAATTGAGGTTTGCTGTGTCAAATGTTGTTTGTAAAGCCCTTTGAGACTGGAACCAGGATTTAAGGCTGCGCAAATAAACCGGACCGAGCTGTAAATGGAATTAAAGGCTGTAGAAATAGACCGGACTGAGCTGGAAGTGGACCGTGTTGTGTTTGTCTTACTGCTATTACCACAATATAACCAATACATTCAGGACCACAGGATATCTTTTATACTGGTCTTTTACTGTCAAGCCTCATCACACTACATGATATCAATCTGCATGAACAACAACTCGGTAACTAGCATGATATAGTACTCGATAGCGCCTACACCACCACCTACACAACAGACTAACTTAACCTTACTACACTACACGTAAACTACAAGGTCCTCCGTCTTCTGTCATTCAAAATAGGTAAGCGGAATTGCTTGTCTATTCTCGGAGTAACGCACAAAGCCAGCCCGTTTCCCCCACTTTGATGTATCCGCGATGTGCTAAGTTAATTAGCAGAAATCACTGAGGCTTGTCGGGGTTCAGCACAAGTGATTTGGCTAACGACTCGGGAGATGGATCACTCTGAGGCACGAGTCAAACGGAGTAATGTCGCCACGCATGCAGCGTGAGGCTCTTGTGACGATGACAGTGGTGTCTTCACCGAGGGGAAATGTGAGCCGGGGGTCGCCGCAGCAACGCAATTAGCTCCCTGATTGTCATAGATGATGTGGAACGCCCCGTATCCCCAGCACAGTACTGTACATACACAGCCACATAAATTAGCCTGCATCGATCACGATAGTACATGTGTGCGCTTATCACAAAGTATATCTTGACGCTTCAGTATTAGATGTATAGGTTATTAGGCCGTATTGCCTAGCAACCTTGTAAATCTATATGATTAAATATATATTATATATATTCTAACACACATGAAATTATGTATTGTCTGAGCATGACCTGGAGAGTGACACACACACACACACACACACACAAAGTGATGCACACACATAATCACACAAACATACTCGAATTATGAAACGTACTGAAACAGACAGAAAAGCGCACACACAAACACACACAAACACACACACACACTCATTCAGACGGCATCAGGTCTCTGTGTAGCATGCAGTCCCATGCAGACAAAACACGGAGTTTTGGCTAAGAAGCTTATAGCTCAGCCACGGCCAGGAACCAGGCAATTACTGTAATATTTAGCAGAACCAGTGATTAGAACACACACACACAAAGTGGTACGCAGTCTGCCGGCTTCCTGGACTCTGTGTGAGACAGCAGATTAGTTGGGGGTGGCAGCAATTCCCGACATGGACTATGTCTGATGCACACATCCATTGTTAAAGGATTTACTTTTATTTTAGACGTATTTTCCCAAACCTTGGAATTGCCACATAAAACAATGTGTGCATAATAAAGCTCTATTTAGTCAATACAGATTAATGGCTGTAATAAACCCCCTGGTATCGTTGTTACACTCTCTGCTACATTGACGGGTTTGAGGCCAAAGGTACAAAATAGGTCTTAATGCTAAGGACTGTATTAGACAGTTTAATTTCCATAGCCAGGGGAAGACTCTTGTTACGGTGTTGGAGACCATTCAACATGGTTATCCCAGTAACACCTCAGGGAACTATCTTTATGGTTGGGTGAAGACAATTGTTAATGTACGTACATACGTTCCTCAACATTGCATACTGTATATGAGTGAATGTATTGATTTCCAGTCAACCACAACCTACTGTGTTTTAATAGATGTGACTGATTGACCTATAAGATCCTTGCCCATTGACAATGTTTACCAGGTCTTACTTACCTTTGATTCACTACCCCTTTTGTCATAAGTTGTATGTCTCTTATTTGTTCATATCCCCTTGTCATACCACTGTAAACAGACCATTTTATTTTCATTGTAAATTGCCTCCACTTCAAAATGTTCCTAGCCACCCGTCTTTTGTCAATAGCATAAATATCTGTGTCTATTCTAGTCAGAAGCTGTAGGCCTATGTGTTTTCTCCTTGATCACGCCTTTATTAAATATATTCAATTAAGCCAACGATGATTCAGAGCTGAAATAATTTTATCTAGCACTGTATGTGCAGAGGATATAACACATTTTTACAACTCCTATTTAAAAACAGGCAGCTTAACCTCAAAGTGTGCATGCACACACACACACACAGTATATAACTGTGTAAATATATAGTATATGTCAAAATAATAAAACTAGAAATGATGTACACATTTGTACTAACAGACATAAAATGTTGTTTATAGGTAAACAATTTCATATTCTTCATCGGAACAGTAATCAGTTTTAAAAACCTATTGCAATGCATTTCAGTGTGCCACATTTAGTATGAAAGCTAATCATCATATTCTGTATATACTGTAACATATATTAGATATCAAATTTAACTGATTTGACCTTACACAAAGTCATATACATGTTCAAACTGCATGATATTTCTTGTTTATTTCTTTCTGTTTTGTCTGGGCTGGCAGTTGGGCGATATTACTGAAATGCGTGCATATACTTATGTAATCAGCGGCTAAGCTGAAATCAATGAACGTGATTAAAAAGCCATGTCGATGGCAGTCAATACCACAGACACCATAGTGATGAAGCCTCTTAAAAAGAAGTTCACCCCATCAGGGAGAGGTCACCGTCTGAACCAGACACTGGGCCAAAATGTAATTTGTAATCAACTGTACAGCGCTCGCACACTGCGGCAGCTCAATAGTGCGTGATTGAAGCCTTTCACCTGAGCGTGAGGCAGCTCGTTACATCTTGCTTCATTACGAGCCCGTTAGTGAGCTCAAAGCATTTCTAATACAGCATCCATACTGTACGTAGTGTGTGCATCATGATAGATGGATAACCACAGGAACACTTCAACTCTAGCCAGTGTACAGCAGTGTTTAGGACCTGGCATCATCCTTTTTTTTTTACTTCAATTTTGTGTGTGTGTGCGCGTGCGTGCACGTGTCGTGGGGGAACAAATGAAGGAATTACTTTAAAGGCATGGTTAGTTATTCTTGATAACACTTGTTAACTTCGAGCTCAAATCAAAACAATAACCCTCCGCGGCGCCGTCCCAGACATTGAAACTCACTGTGAAGCAAAGCGTAGTACTATGGCTTTCTTGATGTGAGCGGTGTGTCACCACTTTGTTTAAGTTCCTATTTATGGAGCCAGGGCTGTGCCGAAGTATCAGATTATTTTTTCATCACTAGGGGTGTGAATCTCTCCCTCATAGGATGATCCGATAAGTATCTAGATACAGAGGCTATGATACGATTCAGGGACGATACATTTTAATATGGAACAATTCGATCCGATGCAATCTGATACAGTTCTAAACATTTGTTTATTACATTTCCTTTTTTATTTTATTTTGACACTCCGGTACAGTAGGTGGCGGTATGCACCTTTACGTTAGTCCGCAACAGAAGAAGTCTGCACTGCAGCTGCAGTGGTCTGTCTGTGTAGCCCAAGCCCAATGATCGAGCTAGAGGTTTGCAGCTCTTCCGGGTATGGTGGCCAACGCCGCTATTACGTCTGGGGGCAGAAAGCCATATTCCCATTGACACTCAAAAAACAAGCACCACGAATTTTTAACATTGTTTGAACACCGCACAAGATCTAAAACGATTATTTATATTAAGAAGTTTTATGTGTGTGGGTCGATTATGTTTAAAAAGTTTTCCTAAAGCCCAGGAAAGCTATTTTTTCTTGCGTGACGTCATCGCAGGGAACGAGCAAAGTACGAGCATTGCAGTTTGTTTGGTTACCATTAAGGCAGGACAGCACAGGGCACACACATTTAATACATATTTTGCTATGATTGTTACCATATTTTGTGGATATATTATGGCTAATGGATTAAACTAAATCAGGTATTAAAATATACTGTAGGTACAGTTAATTCTCATTTAACAAAACATCTTAGGTAACTTAGGTAAGCTTATGCTATTAACAGCATGTAGGCATCGCAACATATGCAACATATAGACCTAAATACATACAAAAAGCTGTTCAATTCATCATTTCTTTATTTATAACATTCTAAAAACTATCTAATGTTTTGTAAACAACAAATAATCTCGCACTGACTGTCCCTATGTAATAGTGCTACGTCTAGACCACAGCAGCTAGTCTGTACATTGGCTCGTTCGTGTCGAATGCTAGTGCTCACCGTTGAAGCCAAATGCGACTGACTGCTATGACGTCTGCCCCCAAAAACTCTGATAAGGCTCCACCCACATTGGCAAAGGTGCTTTTGAACAGTTTCAGATTAAATGAATGGGCACCTTATAATACATCCATGGTGTAGCCAGCAGAAAGTGTTGAACTTGAATCAGATCTCTAAAGGGACAAGCTGGGCAGAACGGTTAAAACACATAATAGTTTAATAATTAAAATGGGGTAATATTTCAGTCTTATAAAATTTCTGATTATCTACTTGCACCTGCCAGTTTTCCCGATCGCAGTTTCTACCCATGATGTTCAAAGTTTGCGTTTAAGCACTGTTTACTTTTTAAAACATCAGTCATTCTCCATGACGGAAATAGCCTGACAGAAATATTTAATGATGGATTAAGGTTGGATACAGCAAGCCTCTTATCCTCTCAATCTTGGTAGTGGACAATACATACAATTATGTTGTTGCCTTTGCCTTATAATGTCAAATTTAACTATTACTGATTAAGCAACTGGCATTGTTATTATAAGGCACTATTTATTTACAATATCTGACTGTATGGTTTCCATGCTATGCGCGCTCTATATGATTTAAGTATAAAGGATCCATTAATAAAATAACTATGTAACACACACATTAACCGGTTGACCAGTTCATAACTTTAGAATCGGTGCATCGACCAGTTAATCAAATATTTTAATCGATCCAATGGCAAATCGATGTAGTTGCACCGTTAATGTTAAAATTGATTTTCCTATGTGTATAGGTGAATCGTTACACTCCTAACACACACAGAGGTAAGAAATGCGAGGTGATATTTGGTGAATTTGACACAACGTGTATTAGCTTACAATCAGCGTGCAATAGCTGACTATACCTTTAAGCATAAGTCATGCGGCCATTTTGAAGTGTTCATCGGATGTACACAACTGCCGCTTCCCGCTTGGAATCCTCTCCAGCACACATAATGCAACACTGTCATTGTGCTCTAGAAGGGAAAGACACTTTATTGTTTGTTAATAATGCCATCCTACATCCTACATTTATCTTACCTCTAAAATCATATTGACAACCATCTCTTACCAGAAAAGAACACAGTATTGGTTATAGTTCTTGAGGCTCCCTGGGCTCGTTCTAATATAGATATAAAATAATTCTGTGCCCCTCAACGTTACAATACCGCAAGACCTTATATTGAAAGAAACTGTGTCCATAGCACATTTAATAAGAAGTGTGAAAATTTATATTTTACAGTGAATTGTACTTGCTTTTGTTCGAAATTGATTTTATTTTAGTTTTAAAAGGTTGTTCTTTCTAGTTTAAAGCTTATTATACTTTTTTGTAATACAGGGCTCTTCTAAACGAGACCTCAGTCTCAGTGGGTTTTTCCTGTATAAATAAAAATTGAAATAAAAACCTCAAAATAACAGTGCCAGTGCGGATAGTGAGGGTCGCGACCCTACCATTGGGTGTGATTTAGCGCTATCTGTGAATGGAGGGAGTGTTGAGGGTGTGGTTCGCTGGACTCGTGGATGATTGGGAACAGGTGTGCGTTCAAACTTGGTGAACATGCCGAACATTCCGTTTTCCATTTGCTTTTGGTCCAATGGCGTTGTTAAACATAGCTAGAGTAGTAAGGTTTACGCTGCTCTTCAAGCGCCCTGTGACACTATTGTGTGCCATAAATGGGTTTGAAGTGTAAATTTTTTACCAATAACTGAAACCATTTGAATCAGATCTGTGAAAAAACATGAAAAAGAAAAAAAATGACAAATATACTTTTGGTTTTTTAATCCATTTCATAGGAATGGGATACAATTCCATTGTTTACTGCAAAAAAAAAAATCTAACAATAATCTGTGACAAGGAAAATGCAGTCTTAATCTAACAAGTGTACCCTGTGGTGTATATACAGATCATATGTATGTACTGTATATATGGCGCTCTTTTTTGTTTGCATTCAGTGTCTCAGTGTTACAACGCCTGCCTGTGAATCACAACTGCTTTCTCCGGTGTGTAAGGTCAAGATCACCCCTGTTTTTCATCGCCCGCTAGGATTTGATTTAATGTGTTTAGTGGCAGGGTTCAGCTTTTCCACGGTGTGGGTTTTTCTTTTCCTATGAAGGCTAGCGAGTCGGAACACTGTTGACCCTCGATGTCTGCCAGCCTCTTGATGACTTCCCCTCCAAGTAAACATCTTCATGATGATTTAGAAGGTCAATAAAAAAACATCACTGATGCTTGTGACTGGCTTAAGAGGCCTTGTGGTAATACAAATGAACCAAGATTAAAGTAAGAAGATTACAAGGTTCCATTGTTAAGTTCTGCGTACAGGGTATTTAAAAATGATTGACCTGATTTGGAATCGCTATATATTTGTAACCACAAACTGCCCATGCATGAAACTTACCACTTGAAAGAGAGGGCTATAGAGTTTCCTTCTCAAAACATCGAAACTCATTACACATTTTGTAACTTGTTGTGTAACTGTAACATGTTGTCATCGTGAAATATAATGCTTTGAAATTGGGTACATAATTTTGAAACACTAAATATTCACTGTTTCTTATCGATGTCCCTCAAAGACCATATCAGCAGTAATGGCAGTCAGACAAAATGCTTGCTCCTTATGCAAGATCCTTATTGGTTAAAATAACCACCTAGGGTCAATCTACACGCGTTTGATTGACTAAAATCCGGCTGGACTTAGCCGCAGGTGCATTGGAGCAACCACTCTATCTTCAAACAAACACGCGGATACAACAGTGTGTATGTATGCGGCCTGGTGCGAGGGAGAGAGCGCGAGTTTTGAGACGACGGAACATCAGCTGAGACGAATACATTATCCTGCGCAGCTGTGGTCATTCTGTTAACAGCTGATTTACAATCACAGATCCTTATCTGGAAAGTACATTATGGAGGGGAGAGTATTTGTTGTCTTTTGTGATGATTCCGCCACAGCTTCGCCCGCGGAATGAAAGTAAATGGAGCCTTCTCCACTCCTTATCTTCCCCACGTCCAGGCCGGGGCGTCTGAAAGATGGACTCGTTCCTGCTCTGAGCCCTCGTTTAGCCGTGAAGATAACCAGCCCCCCGACCCCCGCGCCATCCTCAGTCGTAATCACCCGGGCCAACGTGTACATCTCCGAGAGCAGACCCTCACGGTTATAATGGCGCGCGCATGTGTGTGTGTTTGCATGTGTGTTGGGGGGGGGTTCAGCATAAGCACAGTAGGCCTTGCTTGTGTGCTGAACCCCCTCTGAGCGTTGCCCAGGGCGATCACTACTCTTTCTCGTGTTGTAATGCCCTTTCAAAGAGAACAGGCGCCGGCTGGATACCCAATCTGAAGCGGCCACAGCGGAGGAGGCAGCGGGAAAGCAGGCGCTCCTTCAGGGGGGGAGCGGGGGGATTACCAACCCGTGTTGATATGAGAAGAAGTAGGAGCTCCTGATGGCGACACGTGGGAAGCGTTGTTTGACCTTCTTTCCCTTCATGGGAAGCAGTTGTGTTGACGTTCTTTTCCTTCATGGGAAGCAGTTGTGTTGACGTTCTTTCCCTTCATGGGAAGCGTTGTTTGACCTTCTTTCCCTTCATGGGAAGCAGTTGTGTTGACGGTCTTTTCCTTTATGGGAAGCAGTTGTGTTGACGTTCTTTCCCTTCATGGGAAGCAGTTGTGTTGACATTCTTTCCCTTCATGGGAAGCAGTTGTGTTGACGTTCTTTCCCTTTATGGGAAAACAGTTCCCACAGAAGGGAAGACATTACTTTCCTTTTGTGGGAAGCGATTGTTTAACACTCCTTTGTTGAAAATGGTCGTTCGACGTCTCTTTGTGGGAAAGAGCTGCTTGACATCCCTTCATGGGAAACGGTTGTTTGACGCTCCATCTCTTCATGTGAAGCGTTTTTTTTTTTTTACGTTTCTTCACTTCACTCCTCATGGCTCATGGCAATGGTGTGCATGTGGTGTGCATGTTGGGGATGGGGGTGTTGCTTTGCCATGTATGTATTCTGCTATAACCTTATATGTGTTTGTTGAGATACAGTTACAGATTATGAAGGTCATAAAGGTTACGGACACTGAAGGTTAACAAGGTTACGTTAACTCTCATGGGCTTAAGCCTGGGAAGTGAAAGAAAGAAATTATTCTAGCAGGCCATTATTCAAATGTTGTCTAATGCCGGGCTGTGTGTGTGTGTGTGTGTGTGCGGAGAAAGAGTGGCTGACATTAAATCCTGGGTTAACGCCAGATATTGGGGGGTGTTAATCCAGTTATCTGCGTTATACACGCTGTGTGAAAGACCACCTGTCAAAGAGATCAGTGATCCTGGCATTGTTGTTTAAACAAGGAGGAAATCCGAGCACTTTGCCCGAGATCTGGCTCGCCGTGTCAAATAGGAGAATCCCCCACTGAGCAACAAGCTTGTCGGTCTCAGTCCAACAAACATCGACCCATATTCAGTGGATGGAATTAATTGGCAGACACTTGACTGGATAATGTCCTTTGCAGATGAGCGTTGTCAGTGAGACGAGCTGGCACAGCATGACTCACCAACCTGAACACAGAGACTTAGTCGGACAGAAAAGCCTCCCTTTATATCATTAAGATAATTGCAATTGGGTCAACTAAGTCACTGGTTAGTGACTGGTAAGTGACTGGTTAAACTGCCTTTATATTGCATGGTCAAATAAAGGTTTCTCTTCTCCCCTTTCTAAGTGTTTTTTTCTTTTCTTTTTTTTTAATGTATGTATTATTTTTAATACATATTATTTATAGCTGTAGTGTGATATCATGTTTTTGGCAAAGAACTAAGCTAACTGCCAGGATAGTGTTTACACAAATACCTCTCAATAGCTTATGTTTTTATGTACTATATTTCTATCCAACTATTTTATATACTGCATGGCTACAGTAATCGATGAGATTGTGCTCAGAACTAACTTTTGGAAAACAGGGCTGCATTTCAAGATGGCTAAAGAAGAAGTAAAATAGTTATATTGTCATTGCACAAATACAATTAAATGAAATAGCACAATCCTCCTTATGGTTCTAAAATATTAAATATGCATTAAGTATGCACACGCACACACACACACATACTGTATATATATATATATATATATATATATACATATACACCCATACAGACATGTACATGCATACATATACATACAGAAGTGTATAATATAGTAGAAATATAGTACATAAAACATAAGCTATTGAGAGGTATTTTTGTAAACACTACCCTGGCAGTTAGCTTAGTTCTTTGCCAAAAACATGATATCACACTACAGCTATAAACAATATGTATTAAAAATAATACATACTGTACATACATACACACACCCATACAGACATGTACACGTGCATACGCACCCATACAGACATGTACACGTGCATACACACACACACATACAGACATGTAAACATGCATACACACCCATACAGTCATGTGCACGTGCACACACGTACATAAAAGATGGCACAGTGGGCCGCGTGCCAGACGCAGAATGGTTGGTGCCACACAATATGCTCTAGTTGTGTCAGCTAGATGCTACACAGCCGTCTCGTTATCTCAAGCTTTGCTTGACATGCATATTGTATTGACAATGAGAAGAGAATTAAATTGCATCCGCATGGCTTATGAAGCAGTACCTCAAGGCGTTTATTTTCTACTGAGCCTTTCTTGAAGGTCTTTCGCTTTTCTTTTCGCTATTCGGGTAAAAGCGGCATTCATAAAGCGGCCCTGTGGTATTTATAAGTTTGAGTCAACTGTCCTTAACCCTAAAGAATATGAAAGAGCTTAACTGACTGGCTAGACAGACAAGACACATCTGCAGTTTCTCCAGTTAAAAAATCACATTTACAGCCAAGCATAAAGTACGCCTGCCCACATTACGGCCCAGATCTTGGCTTTTATCGGTAACTGAGAGACACAGAACTCCGGTGCACACAAGGGGGCTTTTATATGGGTGGACGTGAGGGCAGAATCATGCTTCTTCGGAGAGGAGAACAGTCGTTATTTCTCAAACGGGTTTGTCTGCATGCAGCATCAGAGCTAGTGTCCGGAGATATCGATCGTGTCAAAACCCCCCGAACGATCCAGCAGCTTGACTTCCTGTTCCTGCTTCCACACAGAAACAGGATTAAACTACGATGATTTAATTACGACAATGAAAAATAATGTTCCATTGTGTGATTGAACAAAGTATTAATTGAGTGTCTGTTTAAGCCATAAGCAACTCTGCACAGTACAGTCTCCACCTAACTTTTAGATGTGCAATAATCATATCTTAATCACTCACAATCCTATAATCTCCAACTTGTATTCCATATGCCATTAACACGCACATGATTGGTTCAGCATTGTCTTAAGACATTGTTCCTATGTGAGTTGGAGTGGTTTGACTTTAGTTATTGTGCGCCGCTGCTGCAGATGTTCTCTATGTTTCTTCAGGGGCGTTGGGTTGACTTAAGGCATGGTAAACAATTCTAATCCAATACACTTTGTCACATTCAGCTAATATCTCCTCATGGGTTTTAGCCTCCTCGCTAGCGCCGCCACCTCCAAACACTGGAGTTCCAGGTAGGAGTCGCTGCGCCGGTTGCACATCAACAATCACTCTTCAGCTTTACGCCATCTTTAAAGCGCCACATTGGCTGGAGACAGATATGCTTAAGAGATGGCCCGGACAGGCGCTATAATAAAACTAATAAGGAGTCAATCTCGGCTGGAAGCAGCACTTTCCAAACAGTGAATCACTGAGACAAGAGACAGGCCCAGAGCTTCTAACACTTTTGCTCCTTTAAAATGTCAAACGTCACTTAGACTGCAGTTGTCTTTTTTTTTTATTTAAGCGATATTCATCACCTGTGCTGTAGCCTGAGTAGTGATATGGATGCCCTGAACCCAGCCTCTGTTTGTTTATCTTCTAGGCCTTATATCTTCTACACAAAGAGCAATGTCCTCCCACTGTGTTTTATAAAAAGGATATGTTTTGTTCCACGCATGCACCACACAAGTAAATGCTACGTTAACTCAGTACAGTTCAATCAAACACAACAGCTTAAAACTGTAAGGTTCCACTATTTCCTAACCACATGTATGGTACATCTACTCAGACTTAAAGCATCTTTAAACAAACGATTACATTCTTTTTTGCATTCATGTGTACAGACATGTATTGATTGGACATATGTGCCTCAGATGCTGTAGCCAGTGCAACCTGGAGCCCCTCACAGTGACTGGAGCAATATGGAGGATATTAACACGGTGCAGCATCTCCTCTTCTGTAGCCTACAAATTTGACAGATTTACAGATTTATTTTACAGAGTCGCGTCGATTAGTTTTCCAACATATTTCCTCATTGTTAATTTTATGTCCGATTTGGTCATTGAGTTACATAGTTGGTCGTTGTGCATGTCAATCAACATACCTCTCCTGTACAGTAGGTGGGTCTTGAGGCAGTTACTGTAGCCACTGCTATGTCCCAGATGCAAGGCAAGTCATGTCCAGAATTTACGCAAGTCAAGTCTGGCTCTGCGAGAGTAGGGTTGTTACAGAGGCGGTGTGTATAATTCCAGGTGCTATGAATACCCCCATCCATCCATTTTGGGTAGGATGTGATTATATTTGTCTCCACTTACCATTTTCATAACGGTCTGTGCTAGCTGAGCAGTCTGACTCTTGCTCGCACACACACACACACACACGCAGAGACACAAACACACACACACACGCACACACGAACACATACACACAGACATACACACAGAGACACGCACGCAAACACACACACACACACACACACCCACATACACACACACACACAGAGTACATGAAGGCAAGGGCTACACACATTCACGTTTGTAGTTTTTGCTGAGTCACAGCAGTCCTCTTTGTTGTTTATATTGGGGGAGAAATGCATACTGACAGGAACTTTACTCATTTGTGAGTGGCCTAACTTTTCATTATGTCGTTTGAATTTAAGTGGCACAATTTGTTGGCTGAAATTAATAACGGCAGTCAGGGCTTAGTCAAAAGAATTTTTATTTCCTTTTGCACTCATTAGCATTAGACTCCCTTTAAAGTGTTGACAGGGAGTTTGCTCTTGAATTTATCATTATATAAGATTTGAAAAAGTAACTTTTGGGAACTTTTCAGCCCAGCTGAAATCCACACCACTTTGTTCAGGTGTTTGATTTAATGAAATGTAAAAAGCATCTTGACAAGCATGTGAAAATTGTTTCTTTTTGCATGATGTGACTAACTGGACACGACCACATTTCTGTGTCTCTTCAGACACGTCCATCTGGGGAGCCGTCCATTGAAACAGGCCAGGCAGGCGCTCACATGCCAAAAGAACATGGCATGTGATTGGACGAACCTGTGAACCAGCAGTCCTGTTGTTATCCACTTCTGTAGTAGAAAAGTCGGGAGAAGAGTGAAAACATATTTTCAATTGAGAAATGCCTTCTCCCCTGTTAAAAAATCCAGCATAAACCAGCATGAATTCCATGCTGGTCCAGGCTGGTTCATACTGGTTAGTGCTGGTGTAGTGCTGGTCTAGCTGGTCTAGCTGGTATACCAGCATGGGATGCTGGTACACCAGTAAACAGGATGGGATGCCGGGGTACCAGCAAACCAGCATTCCATGCTGGTTCCAGCATGCAAAACATACCTTATGCTGGTGACCAGCAATGCTGATTTTTTTTAGCAGGATCTTCTAATAAATTCTAATAAAACTGATGCTATATTGTATCATCTCTAGGCGTTTACACCTAAACCATGCCCGTAGCTAAACTTAGATGCTGATTGGGAACACACTAGGTTTACCGGCCTGAATCACCTCGACTTCCAAGCTCTCCAGACTGATTCTCGCGGCGCAGTGAAACTGAAAGCTCTCGCTGATGTGATCACTCAAAGCATTGAGTGTAACTGCGCCCCAGGCCTGAGCCTGACTCCACCCACTACACAACTTAAGGCCCATTCATGCATTGATTTGTGACGAAAGCTGTAGCTCACTGAGTGGTTACACACAAAAAGAAAGATTACTTTATATACTTTACAACAAACTGCGACGTTCTTGACTTGGACAATTATCTTTTAAATAGACAAACATCATATTTGTACTTCGTCATACATTTTAAACAGGATCCAAAGATAATTGGATTCTCACCATTGACTACAATACAAATTTTTCTCCAAACTAAGGTCCCATAATGCGAAAGTGACTTAGGGCCTCTATGGAGAGTTTGTACAGAACACCAGGTGCATTGTGGGTTTGGTTACACCCAGTGGCTTACTAACCACTGAGGCCATCAGTCACTGACTGCGGATTGTGAGTGGTCCAAGAGAGCCCCCCCCCCACCGCTCCGGGAGCAGGAAAACCCTGCGTGACGTTCCAAATGCTCCCGCTGCCAAGAGTGTGTTGTGTAGCCAACACTAACCTCTCCCTTATTTGAAGCATTTGTCATTCTATGGGGGAGCTCTGCTCTGTCCAAGCGCTTTTCCTTTTAACTCTGTCTCTGTGAGATGAAGCTGGATGGATTACGCAATCCAACAAGGTAACTTGGTGCTTTCCCTTCACTCATTTGTGTGGCAGGTCATTCATTAAAGGGGTCGAATGTAGTCTTTTTGGCCGTCCGCATGGTGGTGGTGGTGGTGCTGTTAATTCTGGAAGAATGTATTATGTAATATATGAATATATGATGTAATTAGCTTTATGTGACACTACTTATGGAAATACATCACCATAATACTATGTACTATGTACAATAATACTGCAGTATAAATAGTACTATACAGTATACACTACATTTAGAAAATAAATAAATACTACCACTGTCTACAGTACTACTGCAGTATAAATACTACCATGTGTACACTACATATGGACATACTACCACTGTACAGTACTGCAGTATAAATACTACCATGTATACACTACATATGGAAACACTACCATTGTCTACAGTACTACTGGAGTATAAATACTACCACTGTCTACAGTACTATTGCAGAATAAATACTAACCACTGTCTACAGTACTATTGCAGTATAAATCCTAACTACTGTCTACATTACTACTGCAGTATAAATACTACCACTGTCTACAGTATTACTGCACTAACTGCGGTATACATAACAACACAGTGGTCCAAGGACAGATGTAATTAAACTGTGGCACACCTAGACATCATATCAGAAAGGCAGATGGGAACATCTCTCATGAATAAACACTAGGCAAATGTATTTTTTGATTCATTACTTATTCAGACGTTGTATCTTTCACTTGCCCTTTCATCTGTTCATTTAATTTTTCATCCCCTTTCTCTTGGCTGTACTGAATCAGCCATTTCATCTTTTATCTTTTTCCCGACAGATGTTTTTGAAGAGTCAATTAATCATAATGTCCAATACATTCTGACTGGTGCATGTCCTGAGAATACCGCTGTCCGTCCACAGATGGACGATTAGAGGCTTCAACAGCTACAGCTAATGGGAGGAAATGAGTCACGCCACCTATTATTTGACCTGGGTCGGGTTTTATATGACCAATTTTCACAGCCTGTCTGTTTTGCTTTGTTCAAACACGTCAGCTTTCATTAAAGGATCTGTCACTTTAGCCGCGGATGGTAAACGCAAGGGAACGCAGGCCATGCCGGGAAAGCGGTCGACGCGCAAACATTTCACCCTGTTGCATCACCGTGTCCATTTTCCCGAACATTGTTGTTTCGCTCTTAAAAGAGGAACAATAGATTAACGCAAGCTAACAGAATTGGCATTCTTACAAGATATTGCATGATGTTGGAGATCGAAAAGGTTAATTCAAGAATTTAGCCCATGGCCTCGCTCATCCTGCATTTAAAGTTAAGGTTCAGTTCAATGTCACGCGTGTTGTCGCCATGGCATCTGGGGCGTCCGCAGACACAGCCGTGTGAAGGTAATTACTCTCAGGAGTGACTGGATGAGGGGGTGATCGATGACTAAGGCATGGCGATAATAAATGGGGTTGAAATTGATTTTCACATGTAAATGCAGGATTACTCACAATACCTCTTCACAGCATCGCCAAAGGAAAACAGAATAACAAAAGAATGTGCATCACACTGAAAGAAAAAAACAAACTGATATTTGTATCAGAAAAAAATGTTTATTTATATATATTTTTTGCCTGTTTCTGAAAGAGAAAGGAATCAACAATGGCTTAGTTTTTGAACGGTGTGATAATGCATTGTAAAAGCACCCAGCCAAGGTACAGGCAGTCTTCATATTCGCTCTCATTTTCAAAGTAGGATTTTTAAAATAAAGACAAAAGCCACAACACCCACCCTCGCTGTCGGCCACTCACGTGCGGTCCTCACCCTCCGCCATTAGCTCTGTGTGTGATTATACGGTGTTGCTGCCCTGGCTCCGTACATGGGAATGCAAACCGAGTGGTGCAGACCGCACCACACTACACTAGCCCACGTGTGTCCAAGAATAACAGAATAACAATGCCAGAGACTCAGGAGACCCCCGCTATCCCCAGAGGTGGCAGAAGCATAATGTTATTTGATAGTATTTTAGTATTTAGACTACATCAAAGTCACATATAATCCGCAATACTGCTAACAATAAAATTATGGCAGAAATATGCTATTTCTAATCATTGAACATTTTTACTGTGTTTCGTGTCTGAAAACCATCTCTTGACCCCCTCCGCTGTGTCTAGCAACCCCCACTTTGAGATCCACTGTCCGCTCATGGCATGGATGGTTTGGTGTATTTGCTTTTGGCTTGAGTTCCAACATCAAACAGTCTTCATGCAGGATTCTCCTTGACCCCGCCACTAAAGGTAAGGCTGCTTTGATATTGTCACACACACGTACATGTAGTGAAATGTGTCCTCTGCATTTAACCCATCCCTCAAGGGAGCAGCGGGCAGCCAACTCCAGGTAGAGGTCAGTGTCTCTGGTCAATGGCACTGACAGCAGAGCGCTAACCTGACATGTTTTTAGGGGTAGGTACACATCATCATAGATTAACATGCCCCCCCTCCCCCCAACCCCACCGGCCCACCGCCTCCGCATTTGAACCAGCAAGGCCAGGGGAGGGGAGGTTGCCGTGACAACGTATTCCTGTGTATTCAGCAGACCTGGTCATGCGCCCCCCCTCCCCTCCCCCCACCACATTTGCCGAAGCGTTCACATGACGCGTTTAGATCACCGTTCACCACAGTTGTTGTTGTTGTTGTTGTTAGGGGGCTATGGGAAAGGAAGGGGGGGCGGGGCATCTGTTGCCATGGCACGGCTGCTCAGCGTTCACATAAAAACGACAAGGTCCTGCTCTCCTACCATCTGTGGCCCAGATCCCCCTAGTGGCCAGGCCCAGCGGTGCGACAACAACAACAACAACAGCAGCAGCATAATGATGATAATAATATAATAATATTGCAGTTAATTCAGTGATGGCTTGAGTCGCTCCGTCTGTGAACCCCTCTCTCTCCTCTACTCCCCCCACTGATGTGGGCACTGGACAGGCATGGCTATGGGCTCTCTACGTCCCAACGGGCACGGCTGCCTTTCAAACATAAACGGCGAGCCTTTTGAAGACTCGTCCCCCCTCCGCCGGCATGCCCTGAACTGATGGCCTATAATGTGCCAGTGTTGGATTAATAAATGTAGGTTATGTCAAATTTGACAATGACAAATGTGACATTTATGTGATATTGATGAACCATCGATGTGACGCGGTGCGAAGCGTGACTTGAAATGACGTGCATCTTCTGCATTGATCTTTGTGGACACAGTACGCCTGGATACAGTCTGTAGATGCACCGTCGTGACAAGATGGTTTATCGATTGACACTTGATCTTGGCCACTCTGGGCTTTAAAGGTATATCAGCTATTGTACAATAGTACACTTTTGTCAAATTCACCAAATATCTCCTCGCATTTCGCGATTGCTGCCATGCAAGGTGCTACCATCCACCGAGAGCAGTTATGGGGAACGGGGTTATGCATCTTGCACAAAGACACTAACAGATATGTCAACAACGGGATTCGAACTCAAGACCTTCCATCTGGAGCCCAACGCCCAGACCGCTAGACCATCCTGCGCCCCAACGGTCATATGGTTCATGTAGATGCAAAACAGTTCCAGGAAGTGCTTGGTGGCCATATGAATCGATAAATACAGATACATAAATGCAATTTTACATAAATGCAACTTCGGGGAACTGTTTTGAGGTTACACCATCCGCCATTGCTGTGAAAAAACAGTACATTGACGTGAACGGATTTGAAGCAACTTCCTCTTCTACATGGCTCTGCCCCCCCACACAGGTACAATTTGTGCATCAGGGACAGTTACTCTGGTAACAGACGCTGTTCTCCGCAAGGTGCCAGACGAAAGGCAGATGAAGCTAATGTGTTGTCGCTCGTCATGGCCACAGGTGCCACAAACGGCTCTGAAGTTATCCTGCCGCTGGAATCGTTTAATATTTATCCTCCTGTCGTGTAGCTAGGCTTTATTTCAGTGACTGTAAGTGGTTGTTAAGTTCTGAACTAGCGATTACCAAATTACTCTACAATTTGAAGGTAATCAACCAAAAAAAAAAATCACAACGATAGCAACAGAGAGAAGTTAATGACGCTCCAACAACTGGCTGGGGCTGGCAAATGGACAGAGATGAAAATATTCTGGTAGCTACATGCTTCATGCAGGATTGCTTGACCTTTAGGGTTGTTGCACGCGTATCGGACGCTAGCCAATTACTCCGAAAGGTTTCTCCGAAAAATAGTAAGCAGAACTGCCCAGAAGATACGTGTGTGTGTGTGTGTGTGTGTGTGTGTGTGTGTGTGTGTGTGTGTGTGTGTGTGTGTGTGTGTGTGTGTGTGTGCGTGCGTGCGTGCGTGCACACGCGTGTGTGTGTGTGCACGCTGGTGTGAAGTTCATCTGAGACTGGCCTTTATTGTGTGTGCCTTTTCATTGATAGAAAGAGCCATGTCATGGAGTCTTGTAAAGGGTAAAAGTTCACCAAGCGATTCAAACTATCAACTATACTATCAACAAAATAAGCCAATCACAGGCCAGTATCACAGGCCCAGCATTGTTTTCAAGTGACAGGGGATGGTTGTCGTACCCAGGAAACTTGCATTAGCCAAAGACTATTAACCTGACATGGCAGATGGATTGTTAGACATAAGTCCATCTGGGAAGCCGTGCATCGAAACCATTTTAAAAGGGCAGGCACTTTGAAAAAATACTTGGCAGTAGATTTGATCTGTCTGTCATTGTTGTTTTCACTGTCAATAACACCTAAACCCTGACTGGTCAGATCAGTTGCTACTCGGACTCCGTCGCAAGGATTTCCTGGCTTTCTAAACTGGGAATACTACACACAGCGCGGGTCACGAGACCAAATGCCTCTTGCCTCTTGTCTATTTGTTATTACTACCTTGCTGCTCATTTAATGATCTGCACAGTTAAGCTTGTTTTGAAAGCAGCAGATCAACAACACAGTTGGAAGCTAAGCTACCATGAGCATTTGTCGATATCGTACAGCATAACAAGAGGAACAGAGCAGTCGCGCTACAACAGAAGCAGAGGAGAGCGCCGCTACGGGAGCCGGGACATACCAAACTGCATGTTCCCTCGTGTTTTCAGGAGAGTCGACACGGGGGAATTAAACAGTATTATTAAAACAGCGTATTGTCCAAATGGGTGGCGCATCGACATGTGTCGAAGCGTGTCTAGCCGGCGCCGGTGTGCGGGTTGTACATTGAAAACGTCTGACGCCGCCGGTGGACATTCCTTGACGTACGTTTCCTGGATGTGGCCTTCCCATCCCTCCCTCCATCACATCTCCCCGCCCTCCCCCCCTGGCAGTAATCCTAGGGCTCTCAGCTTCTCCATACCCCTCTCCTGCACCCACAGCAACATGGAATATGGAGCATGGGAGAACTCCGGGAGGGGCGGGGAAGAGGAAGGGAAGAACACACTGGAGACAAATTCCACCCTCGCCTCTCCTCGAAGACTTCCCCAGGGAACAGAGGAAGCGAGAAGGGCTGCCGAGATAAATCATTTCATTCCAGAAGAAGGAGGAGCTTAACGTAGCGCTCACGTAGTTATACGTCTCCCCTCCCCCTTCACCCCCCCATCCCCCCTTCACTTGTCAAGGAGATATCCAGGTAGACACGGTAAATAGGGTTAAACGGCCCGCGTTGTTCTTTACGACTTACGATTTTTAAACTCCAAAGACCACCCACCCACGGCCCCCTCAGGATCGTAATTGTCGTTGCTATAGTGAGTCGGGCGGTGGGGGGGGGGGAATCACAAGAGAGGGGATTATCTGACGGCAAAGGTTTCTCTGTGCCGGAGAGGTACAGCGACGATTGTGATAAGACACCTGTGGAGTCTTCCACCACAGGACAAATTAAATAACAACCTGGTGGTGATGTGGGGGGGGGTGTGGGCTTATGATGCATTTCCGTAAAACAAGCTGGAGGTAATTAAACTTGAGAGGTTGATCAACATCACAATCCTGATTCCTAGGATTCAATAATGAATCACTAATGAAATACAATGTATTGGTATGGATTTTTACCCCGCTGTACATAAGCTACGCAACTAACTATATGCCAATCAATTATAAAGTGTAGTGTGAGTTTATTATTAATATATTCTGACTACTAAGATGCCTTTTGTCTGTTTCTACTAATACTTCTGTTTCTTCTACATTTGGGTTTATAAACTATATGTACAGTAATGTATATGGATTAAAAAGGACCTGAGATAATATAAGCATGCATGTTTTTGTACTTATATGGTAGTATTTGAGTGAAACATTTACAATATAGCAAATAATTTCAATAAGCGAAATGTAATGAAATGTATGTATATTTGAATTCCTGTCACATGCAACCATGTTGCAAATTTCTTCTTTTAAAAAAAAATATTTTTACAACCCTTTTGTACAAATGTGCATTGTTTTACAATAAAATATGAACCGAACAATTAAATAATGCACTCTTTGTGCCAGAAGTCATTTTTTAACACATATTTAATGTATTTAAAGGTATACCGATGATGCCAGGTCTCTCTGAAGTTGCCATACACTGCCATATTGTCATGTTGAATGATTGTACTTACCTCTTCAGTTCTCTCAGAATGACATCATAATCGCAGGCTGCTTTCCTGGTTTCAAAGGGACATCATTCAACTAACTATGCAGATCAATAATAAAGTGGGTTGGCGTGTTTATTCAAATCTCCATCATGCCATTCCGTCCTATCACAATCGCCAAATCTAGCAGGGCCGACTCATTCCCTGACACAGTGTCCATTAGTGTAATGCCCAGAGTTTCTAATAAACAATAATCCTGTTCTCTTTGATAATGCTCCATATGCAAATGTAAAATAAAATAACTGCACCTTAAATTTAAATACACATAAGTCTCTAGATCTCCACGAGGATGTTATGGATCCCACGCTACCGTCAGAACGGTGAATTATATTTTGCTTGGTAAACAAATCACATTTTTCAATCAGGCAAGGCCTCGAACCCAGGTGGCATCTGGGAGTGAGTGCTCATCAGCAAGTCAAATTGTAATTGTAACATCCTCAAGGAGACCCCAGTTAAATGAGCAGGACTCTCAAGCACACTGTTATAAACTGGTACACAGTAGCTGAAGCTTGGAAATCAAAATGCTAGATTGAAGTAGGCCCTGACGACACACACACACACACACACACACACACATACACACACATATTCCTGTTGCTCAAAAACAATAAATACTCATAATTACACGTTCTTCTCTGTGAGCACGCGTTTGTGTACACGCGCACGCAAAAACATGTACGCACGCGCACACACACACGCAGGTGAAACATTTGAACACATAACATTTTTTTACATGCAGCTCTGAATGAAAGACAAGCTTTTCACCCAGTCACTGGTCATGTGTTCACCTGCATGTGGCTGCATGGTGGCTCTGAGTTTCACACCAAAACAACATTTTGGCTTATCTGCTTTCAACCGTAAGGTGAATCATGAACATAAACGACATCCATGATAAGCTGGACCCTGGATCCATACCTTCTATCTCAAATATAAGCTTCCAACTAAGAGAAGGGGGTTCCCACCATGTAGCAGGAAAAACAAACGGCTATGTTAGACTTTATAACTCTCGCATGTAAAATTAGTTCACGCTGGCAAATTCAATGACTGCCGGTTCATAGCTTAATAATGACATTCATAGACCTCAGAGCGCACAGATTGAGGAATGAATACATCCGTTCAAGCACCGACAACGGACCAGATCACAGCCACCAAATTGTCCTCTTCTGCAGGGAAACCCTACAGAGATTGCCTGGGTAATCACCACAGCAGACAGGGATGCAGAGGCAAGTCTCTCTCTCTCTCTCTCTCTCTCTCTCTCTCTCTCCTTCTCTCTCTCTCTCCTTCTCTCTCTCTCTCTCTCTCTCTCCTTCTCTCTCTCTCTCTCCTTCTCTCTCTCCTTCTCCCTCTCCCCTCTCACTCCTTAATTACAGACAATCGTTGGGACAATCTGAAGGGGAAAGGCTGGGATCCAGCAAGACAATTACAATTAGGACAATAGCTTTTATCCAAAGTGAGTACAAGTACCACCAGGAGCAGGTGGTTAGACATCTTCCTCAACAATGATTACAGGTATAGGCCAACTCTGGGACTTGAACCGACAACCTTCCGGCTGGGGAGTCCAGCCCCCAGACCAGTATACTAGCCTGCCTTAGCTGACACACTCAGGCATCCTCAGGAGAGAAAACAAAAGCTCAACCGTACTGACCGCCATTCATTTGCACATTGAACAGATTATGAGAATCTATGTATTGTTCCCATTCTTATGAGAATCTATGTATTGTTCCCATTCTTTTTAAAATGACATTTCTATTGATTATATTTCATGTTGACTCATTGTCATATTATAGATTGTTTACCTAGTGATAGAGTCTTATAATGATAATAATTATAATAATGTTTCCAGCTGTGATTGTTGTTTATCTCCGAAACTATATTCTGCCAGGTCTCTTGAAACAGAGGTTTACATCTCAATGAGATAATCTGTTTAAATTAAATAAAATGTAGTGTTTTTATACGGAGGAGGGCATAATGTTAGGTATGTGTCCCATTTATCTAGTAATAACTCAAACACTTTGTTTTAGACATGCAGGTAACACCACAGGGAATTATGTGTAAGGCAAGCTATAGCCAAATGCTTTTATCTTGAAGTTTAGTAGCTGGGACAACATTTGTATGAATTCCAAGGTAAGTTCCCTTCCTAGGAGGGGGAAAAAATAAAATGTACTTTTTGGGTCTGTTTGGGTAATTTCGTATGCTGGAACAAAAATATAAAAAACGTATTGGATTTATAAAAATACAGAGCAATCGGACACATGAAAGATGTGAGTAAGCAAACATTAGTGAAATGTTTTATGTAAACACCTAGTCTACAGCATGGGCTGCTTGTCCAGAAATACTGCTCTTTTTTATTCATTCATGTATTTATGATAATGTGCCGCCGTGTTAGACAGCAAGATCTACTGTTTGCTGCGTCTCCAAATCCAAACGTGTTTATGCCCAACACATCGGCATTCCTCACAGTGGATTACAGATGGTGTACATTTTTCTCTGCTTTTATTAATCAATACACAGTGTGTGTGTGTGTGTGTGTGTGTGTGTGTGTGTGTGTGTGTTGCCTGCCTAAAGCACACACACATGCACGTGCGTGCACACACACACACACACGCACACAGCTCACACATTCAACACCTGGTATGGATGGGGTGTACCTGGAGCGTACCTGACAGATGCATTAGCAGTCCCTCTAGGAGTCTTACAGCGGAAGCATGCAGCCCACCAGAGCCCAGGAGAGACCTCAGTGTGAACCTGCGTGTCACAAGGTCAAGGACAAGGTCAATAGAGAGCCGAAGTCACTTTTGCGTTATGGGACCTTAGTTTGGAAAAAATATGCATGGTAGTCAATGGCGAGAATACAATTATTTTTAGATCCCGTTTGAATTGTGACTGAATTGTGACATAAAGTGCACACATGCTGTGTGTCTATATAAAAGATAATTGTTCAAATCAAGAATGTTGCAGTTTGTTGTGAACCGCTAGTTTTGTGTGTAACCGCACGTGAAAATGACATAACGTACACACGTGATGTTTGTCTATTTCAAAGATAAGTGTTCAAGTCAAGAACGCTGCAGTTTGTTGTAAAACTATAAAGCAGTCTTTAGTTTGGTGTGTAACCGCTCAGTGAACTACCGCTTCCGTCTCGCACAACACAGGTCACCAAAACAACACTCTCTTCAGCTTGAGGATTGTGACGCGACAACGTCATGACACTTATGACACAGGATTTGTAGTCTTACTAATTGCATATTTCCACAGTCTTATACTTCAACAAATGCACGACAAACTGAGACTCAAATAATTTTCTTTTAAGTAGTCAAACCTCATATGTGTGCTTCGTGTCAAAAAGCAAACGGGATCTAAAAATAATGTTTTTCTTGCTGTTAGTTTTCAAACTAAGGTCCCATAATGCGGAAGTGACTTCGACAACACGTAACACATGCGCACAATTCCGAGTGTGTTTCCGAAACAAAATGTCGGAACAGCTGCTGACGACAGCAGTTCCTCACAACTGAGGCTAAAGGTACAGTCCGCTATTGCAAGATAATTGCAAGATAATACACTTTTTGTCATATTCACCAAATATCTCCGAGCATTCCGCTAGCCAGCCTTCTCTGTGTGTGCTGAAAACATCAGCCAGTACTGCTACACAGTCATGGCTGTTAAGGTAAGCAGGCTGGGGACCAAAGTGCTGGAAATCTGAAGGACACAAGCGTCCGAGATGGATCGATAAGCTCAGCAGGTTTCATTTCATTTTACACAAACAAATGGAGAGGCGAGGCATGGCTGGGAGGGCAACGGGAGGGATGAGGGATGAGGGCGGGGATATGCAGATAAGCACCGATAACAAGAGTCAGAATTAACTGAAGGCTGGAACGTACGTTACCATAGGGACGTTTATGAGCTGGCACTTGGGAGGTGGAGTGTTGAGGGTTTTATAGGGTGGCAGATGTGGAACAGGTGGCGATGTTCAACCTGGCTCATGGAGAGCGAACGAGCAAGAGAGAGAGCGAGAGAGAGAGAGAGAGCGAGAGAGAGAGAGAGAGATTGAGAGCGCTATGCCCATGCACAGGCGTGACACTTGCTCAGTAAATAGAAACACAAACAAAGTGGCGAACACCGCTCACAACAACAATGCCCTAGGCTTCACAATACGTTTCAATGTGCGGCAGGGCGGAGTTCTGTTCAGTTTGTTTTGATTTGAGCTCAAAGTTAGTGACCTTCCTTCAATGGATGCTTTACAATAAATTACCTCACTCTTGCTTTCTTCATTCCTAGCAGCATGGCGTGATGAAGGGAGGGAAAAGGTCTCAGGGACTTAACAACTAGCGTAACTCATAGACGTCACGTAGGGGGGGGGGGAGCGTGATATAGATGTGAGAGGGGCAGAGCTGGCCCCCAGACACGAGGGTTTATCACCAACTCTCTATCGACGAGCATTGATTCTCCCCTTCCCTTCCCAACATCATCTGTACACTGCGCATCTAGACCCAAAAACACAGAGACGGCCATTTTGCGAGCGGCGCAGAGCGTCTACATATCTTTGTTGCGATGTCGCCACATCTTGAAGTTAAATTGTGAGTCCTGTTTCTAGAGCTATATATATATATATATATATATACACATACACTGTACAGTTTTTTCCCCAGACGTGCACTGTTGAAATGCCAATTAATAAATAAATTAATGAACACGCAAAGAAATGCGTACGCAGAAAATAATGAAAAATAAAAGATTTGAATAAATGATTTGCCTCGCATACCTCCCACCCCTTTGAAGAAGCCTGAAAGTTTAATTGACACTCAGCCTCACCTACTTTTCAGGCAATGCATAATTTTCCTTTTGCGCGGAAGCCCCACATTAAAAAGAACACAGAACAAGAGACTTCATGTTCCCACTCTGTCCTGGATGTGCCCAAGTGTCAAAGAAAATTCCCCTCAAGCGGCGTAATTGGAGCAAAGTAAATTGCTGCAAGTTTTCCCCGCAGAATAGGAGATTAACAGTGACTCTGACCTCAACCCACTACCCTTAAAGTTGGGGCCAGCGATGGTACTGTAGGCTAATACTGTACACTTGTCAAATTCAGCGAATATCACCTCACAGTCCAATAACTGCCCATTCTGTGTGCATGCTGAAAAATATTATAAAGAATATCACAAGCAATTTGGTGCAGACCGCTCCACTCAACACTATCCCACCCTTATCCAATCTGTGGGGAGGATCCCCCTGTTTTTGTTAAGATCAAGTTATCTTTTAGCAGCATCACTGATTCCCACTTTAACAAGATTGCGGATGCTCGGTGGCTTGCGGATCCCTCCCTGTCATCGCCGCGACGACAAGATGGCCCTCGGCTCCCTGGCAACGGACAAGAACAGTAACGGGAACCAAACGAACCGGGCAAGGCTGGATGGATGGAAGGGAACCGAGGAGCCGGGGGGGGGTGCAGGTGAGCATCGATAACAAGAGTCAGAATTAACTGAAGGCTGGAATGTACGTTACCATAGGGACGTTTATGATCTGGCACTTGTGAGGGTTTTATAGGGTGGCAATGTTCTACCTGGTTCCTGGAGAGCGAGAGAGTTAGCGAGAGAGCGAGCGAGAGAGAGCACGCTATGACTCAGCTGTCACAGGGTGGTCTAATTCATGCAAATAATTAGGGGGGCTCTCCGCGCGCGGGTATTAAATTCTAACACTGGCTGTCTGTGGCAGACATGGTGGCAGCTCCCAGAACGAGTCCCCTAAAGGCAGCGTCAGTCATCCGTGGAAAACGCTGGCTAACTTCGAGCTCAAATAAAAACAAAAACAACGCCATAGGGGGCTCCCTCAGAAGCTCCGCCCCACACACTGGAAGCGCAATGCAAAGGCTAGGGCACTGTTGTTGTGCTGTTGTTGTGCGGTCTGCACCACTTTGTTGCTATTTACAGATAAAGGGCTGTGCAAAAGTACCAGACATACCTGACCTACTGTACCTGTATATCCCTTAGTGAGGAAGATGCCTAATCCCTTAGTGTGGAATATGCTTTATCCCTTAGTGTGGAATATGCTTTATCCCTTAGTTTAGAATATGCCTTATCCCTTAGTGTGGAATATGCCTTATCCCTTAGTGTGGAATATGTTTTATCCCTCAGTGTGGAACATGATTTATCCCTTAGTGTGGAATATGCCTAATCCCTTAGTGAGGAAGATGCATAATCCCTTAGTATGGAATATGCCATATCCATTAGTAAGGAAGATGCATAATCCCTTAGTGAGGATGATGCCTAATCCTTTAGTGAGAAAGATTATCCCTTAGTGATGAAGATGCCTAATCCTTTAGTGAGGAATATTGACTAATCCCTATCTGCTCTGTAATTCTGAAGTCAATTGAAACACAAACACCTCTCTCTTCAATGTCATACGGTGCTCCCTCAGAAGCTCTGCCTTCGAAAATGGACAAGGCTGCGATAGTGTTCATCTATACTCTCGTTGTGCATGTCAATCAAAATACCTTGCTAGTCAAGTATAGGCATATATTGGTGCAGTTAGCCAGCGCTGTGTCCAAGTCTTTACGTATGGAAATGCTGGCTCTGTCAGACTAACTTCACCCATACCTGGTTGCATCAGATTTGGTAAACACTGGACCATAATATTTGACTATTCGGGTATTCGTTTTATGTGTAGAGTCTTAATTTTGGGATTCGAATATTCTATTTTTAGCTTTTTGCATGCGTATCAGTATTTTCTCCGTGAAAAAATGTAATCAGTGACTTCAAACGAAGTCTATTCGCTAGTGATTACTACGGAAGCTCCAAAGCTCAAAAAACAACATTGGGGCCAGCTCTAGTAAGCACTGCAGAGAAAGCTGTCCAATCAATCAACTGAGTCAGTATACTGGTGAGGCCAATAGAAATAAAGTAAAGTGATGTGTGTACAATTAGGGTATTTGGTGTTTTATCATAAAATGCATTTTGATCAGTTTTTGCCCATCCCATGATGATACATACCAACCTAGGTAGAGCTATCGCAGAAAAACACTTAAATCTTAGATAGTAATTTAGGGCCTACCTAAATAGCTTCTCCTGCATCATCACAACACTGAAGTCCCACTGTTGCATTGTGGGTAGCCAAATACAGTACAATCGGCTATCCAGGAACAAGCAGTTAATTGATGGCGATGATAACAAATTGCCCGGCTTGGAAAATCAGTCAAACTTTGACAGTGGAGCAGCTGGAGCTGTTTTGCGGTATAAAAATAACACATTATTACCACTGGAGCGCAAGAGTGAGAGTGTGTGTGTGTGTGTGTGTGTGTGTGCGTGTGTGCGTGTGCGTGTTCCCAGCTGTCTCCAGTGGACTTTACAAGCTACAGCTGGCAAAGTTGATCAAACTGTGTTTTTTAATATAAAACATGTTTTTCGAATACTAACAAAAGGGCCCATATACTGTAAACCAAGTGTAATCGTGAAAATTATATTATCCACATTAGTTGTTCAGTTATATACTACGGTATATGAAATATGCATATATATTTTTACATGCATTACATTGAGGATTATGTTAGCAGATGATATTATCCAAAGCGACTTACAAAGGGTACAATTTACAGTTTACAGTACATACCCATAGAAAACATTATACACATGTACTTTTTGAAAAAATCGACTGTACTGTACATTGCATACCAAGTAATATTCCCTTTTAATTCTATATATTTTTTTCTTTTTCTGAGTCTGAAAACAACTGAACAGTATACAAGTAACAGTAAGTATGAACAGTAAATTGAACTCTAGATGTACTGCACTGCGTGCATTGTCTATTAGTGGAATTGTAATATATTAGGTCCACAGTGTAAGCCTGTTCCAATATCACTATACAGAGAGAGATTTCAAACCATAAGCTGGCTTTTGTTTGTTTTTGATTTACACCAAATTGAATTGCAGACAGTTCCTAAGCAGACAATATACCACATAATCTCTGGGAATCATTCTGGCTGGCTTCACTTTGACCTTTCACCGTGACCTTTCACCATGACCTTTCACCGTGACCTTTCAGCAACCGACTGCGTTAAAGATGAGGGTCAATACCAATGCAATACAACCGACACAAGAGGATTAGCGGAGGCCATGCTAGCTAGTTCCACAACAATGTGCTTGTTTTTTTTTGCGTCTAGAGCACGGGTGAAAAATGGCGTCCTCTGCGTTGCTGCGGGAGATTGTTGCCCGGGCCAATGGGGGTAGGGCAACAAATGTCAAGATGCAGTAATGAACGCTTAGCATTTAGCACGGAGGAGTCACGGCAGCTTGTGGTGGGCTGGGTGGGGCAGCGGTCGATTCCTGGCAGCGGTGCCCGTTTCTAAGTCAACAACGGCACCGCCACCCCCGTTTGGGCTCTCCTCTCTTTTATCGTCTGGATAAAAAGGCAGCGCGTCAAAGGAGAGGAGATGTACGGCGACTTGGGCTGATCCCACAGCAGTGGTTTTAAAAGTGGGGGCCGCCGGGGAGGCCTCATAAAATAATTAAAAGTTACATTTTATTTATAATTTAAAATGATTCTAGGTAGTAGTAAGTATTTATTATAAAACATATTTCAGAAAAATATACAGCATATCTTATTTACCATGCCCCTTTCTAATTGCCTGCCAGGAAAACCATCACTAATCACAAATGGTCAGTGCTGATCTGGTAACTGTATGCGCTCATGTTGTTAAACTCACTGAAACATTGCATATAAAAGTTTAGAAAAGAAAACTGTAATGTTGAATCCAATGGAATGATACAATATTTGCAATATAAAATTACTGTTTATTGCATTAAATTAAAGTAAGGAAATGGGAAAGGGTTTTAAAAAACATTTCGCAAAAGGGGGGCCCTGGCCAGAAGCTAATACTATTTGGAGGTTTGGGAACCCCTGCTATACAGGACAGTCCCCTTTACGCAGAGCAGAAGGGTGTTCGTTCGAATTCCCAGCCGATCCTTGCAAGTCAATGCAAAATGCCATTAGTGATGTAGGACGACACGCCCACTTAAGAGATCGGAAATGTTCAACTTTTTCTCCCATATATATGCATTATGTTGCTCTATCTGTACTGTCATTACAGCATCTTTAAATATACTGTGATCCCAAACCCCTTCCACTCTGACTCTTCCTGGGGGTGGTGGGGAGTGACGATCATATGAAGATGAAAACAGATGTAAGTGCGTGGACAAGCGGAAACCTCCGGCGCTGAGAAATTAGCACAACGCAGAAGTGCCAAACCCTGCAGTTGCAATGGCCGCTTGAGGCTGGCTGCAAAATGGAGTCAATCCCCATGGACACCCATATTAAAATGTCCAAATTTAAAGCTCTGAGACTCTGGTACCGGAAGTACATTTCTCATTTCTCCATTTACTTTTCCAAAAATCCTTATAGGCCTATAAAGAGTTTTAAGCTAAACTAGGCCAAGAAGTACTGTGTGAGCAATAGAAATGCTATCAGCGTACAGTACCTACTGCAGTAGAAGTATTACAAGAACAAACCCTCTGTCGTAGCTACAGCAGTAAATGTACAACGTCGGAATAATAACCATACTCGTCTATCACACAGAAAAAAAAACCTCACCGTAACGCCGCTCTTCAGTGAGTTATGAGAAACTAATTAGAGGGATACAAATCTAATTGGTGTTTCTCAGTTTCTGTGTGGGATATGTGTCGTGGATCCTGGCAACCCAACACAGAGGCAGAGGCAAGTATGGGCAAACGACCCTCTGTCTGACGTTATTGGCCCAACGAGATAATGCACCGCTGCTCTCTAAAACCATAAAACTATAAGTAGTCTAAAACAAAATATTTTGCGCTGCTAAACGATGGGTTTGCGCTGCGCAGAGCAAAGCGCTGGCTGCTCGCGTTAAAACCAGCTCGAGCTGCACGGCTTGTTTCCAAGCTGTTACCTAACGTGTTTAAGGGTGAACATTTGTGGTTGAACAACTTTTAAAGTATCTAAAAAAGGTCTAAATAGTCACAATGCATCCTCCCCACTCTGCAACACACTCAAATCTCTCACAATGTTTGCACTTTTGTGATGTAGGCTACACTTCGTTTGTAAATTAGCTATAAATGTAAGACTAGTGGTAATGGGTAGGCCATTTGCAGATAACCCGGAATTTCTCCCTCTTTTTCACAGCCAAATGTGAAAAAGTATTGTGCACTCTCTACAAGCTCGATCAAGAGCGCCTTCCGAGCAACTCCAAATGATCTATAGTCCCGGGAAAAACCCGGGGCGGTGAGGGATTGTGTGATGCTGCTGTGATGCTGCTGTGATGCCACTAAACAAGTCCAAGGTCGTCCGCTGGTGAGTAAGAGGCGCCGTTGGCTGAATCTCACAATCCCATTCAAGGCTTTCTTTAAATAGTAAGTCGCCGTCTAATGGCAAATCAATGACGGGGGCTGGGCGGAAGAGGGGGGGAGGGCCGGGGGGATGATTAAACTTTCGCTCTTTGACTAATGACATTAAGGCACGAGCTCCCATAGCATGAACAGTTTGAACTCTCAGAAATTAGTCTGGATGATTTACCACGACGTACCTCAAACAAAACGCACCTGTTCAATTTGTAGGCGCTGTACGCAACGAGTCTCCAACTGTGGGGTGTGAGAGAGAGAGAGAGAGAGAGAGAGAGAGAGAGAGAGAGAGAGAGTGAGAGAGAGAGTGAGAGAGAGAGAGAGCATAAACGCAACCATGTTTTTTCAATTAAAAGACGCCATTGATTTTTGCCGATTGGTATGCATGGAGACACAACAGAAGATGGAGTAGTGCTCCATCTTCTGTTGTTTTGTTGTTTGTTTGCTGCTCGGCGGAGCGAGGAGCACTCGGGCGTAGCAGGCCGCTTTGTACGCACACGTCTTAACACAAATTAGCCAAATTATAAATAAATCTGTCATACTCAGGGTGGATTGTGGATAAAGAGAGATTAAGGGCAGCAACGCAGTAAACAGAGATAATCCCGGCACCCAGAATGCATCCCACCTCAGTCTTCTGAAGATGGAATATATTTGTTCTCATTTATGTACAAATGAATCTCTAGAGGCAGTCCTGTTGAGTAACTAAATCAGCTGGCTCCGAATCAATGTTTGATTGTGCCGGTGACGTGTAATCATCAACACTGTTAAATATTCACATTGTACAGTTGGTCGAGAACCGGGAAGATAATCTGACAGATCACTTTAATGCCAACACAGGTCTTTGGCAGTGAGCCATCGTAATTATGTTCTTTTTCAAAGCAGAGATCATTGTTACAGAGGATGCGCGACACATGAATATTAAAGCTTATGTCACCTGAAAGGCTTTCTCGTGGGTGGTTCAGATGCATCATAACTCGCATTCATTAATGTCAAAGGAAGGCTAAGGAAACATATGATCGATATCTCCTCTTATTACATAAATTATTCATTGCTGTAAGACAATCATAATACATTACCCATTGCATTACAAATGATTAGGTATGCGTGAATCCATAATGCAGTCACTCATGAACTATGTGCACACACACACACACACAATAAGTGTTGCTATACTGTGTTAATTTGCATCTACATGTACATCTGAAATTAAAAATTACAAATTCATCATATAACAATTGTTGGTAGATAACTGGAAACATTCCAAATTAAAAAAAAAAAAAACATACAGGCTATACATAACCACATTTAGCTACACACTTTTAATGGTAAACTATAGTAAAATGGGAAAAGAGTTTCCAGCTGTAGTCAGCTGTCTTTTCTGATGGCAATCTGTCAAACATGTAATTTTGCCAAAATTACTAAATTTCTGGATTGTAACCCATCTCAGAAGGCGTTCTCCTGCCACTCCCACTCAAATAGTCTATCGCAACATTTAAAAAAAAGATGCAGCACCAACTAAAATGTAATGTTCAGCTCGAAAGGAGAAATGTTCAAAATGGAAGTTTGGAAAGATTGAAACATATTTTAAACAGTATAAGGAGAGTGGTGTTGTGCCAACAAATTCAACTACTAGCAACTATAAAGTTGCTAATATATTTTAAATGAAAGTTCATCCAGTACAAAACTACAGAATCAAGTGATATATCATTTGATTAAATATATTATATGATGGCGTACAATGTTGACAACAAAAGTAAATATAGTGTGTGTGTATTACTAGCAGTACAAAATTATTAGCTCCACAAACCCAGCCAATCTGTGAGCTCCTAAATTGTCACAGACTCATAGTTATGCCCACTGTTCTAACCACGTCAACCATAGTTCCAAAATTGGCGCTGGGCGGTACAGCTAGATGAAGAGATACAAGCAGTTGTAGCAACTATGACTGATAAGAGGCTGCTCCAATAGTAATATTTTATAAATGAACACGAGGTCCACTCCCAGTAGGCTGCAACAACCCTATCCGCTTAAGGGTCTGGTTCTACTAGGTTAGTATGTGATGAAAGCAGTTCCTCTAAAAAAAGGATGTCATGGTGATTGGAGTCGAAAATCTGCCAGATATACTATGTGACACACTATATGTGCTGAAACATCCAATAAGCATTTGTCGTTTTATTCAAATCTCCATCTCATGTGAGAGATTTCTCGTATTTAAGACAACATTTATTTTTGCGTTGTTGTTGTGCATTATTCTTTTGTGTAAAACATTGTTTAGTAGAGCATTCGTTAATAAGATTGAGTAATGTGATTTAAATTAATGTGGTACTGGTTGAGAAATGCACTACATACTTCCATCTACAACCACAGCTACTGAAAATATGGCTTTATGGAGAAAAACTAAAAATGGAGAAATTCCCTCTTCAGCAAAACTCCCGTGGCCGTACAACGAGGCCCGACCTGTCGCTCAGATGCAGGCTGTCGCCTGTATGGGATTAATGGCCTGTGTTGGGGGCCGATGGATCCTTATGACAACGTAATGAAAGAAAGATGTATGGCCTCAGCCCTGGGCTGGTGTGTTTGCCGGGTCCCGGGGTCACTGGAGCCCGGCGAACACATTATGTGCCATGACGTGACAGGGGCCGCGTATAGAGAGAAATTACCAGAACATATGCATCAGCGAGGGAGAGTCTACAGACCTACAGGGTTACTTATTTTGGTATATGATATATACTCTCCTCTCCACCTGTTAACACACTCGGAATTAGTTTTTTGTTTTGACATACTTAAAGGTGGAGTCAGATTGAGCGGTTCTAATACACTTTTTTTGAGGGGGGCGGGTGGGTCAAATTCAGCGAATATCTTGTCAATGTCCGTGTTCTGTGTGCGAGCTGATGATTGATTGGTGTTTCTACACAGTCCTGCCTCTGCAAATGGGAACACAAACAAATTGGTGCAGACCGCACCACACAACACTATCCCAGTTGATTCAAATAACAATAATACTTCTCCAGGATAGCTGACTACACCTTTTAAATGGTAATCGGAACAGGACTGTCCACATATAGTATATTCATAAGCAGCGTAGTCAAATTTCATTCATTACTGTACGAGACTAAATAAAAGGTCATATTTGCTGTACACCCGTAAAACCCAAATAGTTTCAGCGACCAATTGTCGTGTCCCTCTGGGGAAATGCCAAAACAAGGCTTTATTTATGATGTCTAACTGGAATTAGCTGCCCACATGCCCCGTGTCAATAATAAAGGCAGACAATATACATAATCATATGGCATTCTGGGAAATAACCCTGCGTGCAGATGTAACCGACACCCAGAATGTGAGCTGCATGTCTGATTTAGCCTGCAACGCAACATGAGCTCACCAACAAAAGAATGAGTCCTCGACATGCCCCGCGGGAAACTGATGCAATTACAAACAGGCAAGAGAAGCACATCTATCTCTACGCTAAAGTGACCGAAATGATTTATGTTTGATGAGTGTTATGAGCGCTATACTGCATAGACGCGTGCCCTAGAGTTGGCTGAATTACCCTTTAATCCCTGCTAACGCACTGTACTGTTTGAGAAAGCTAAAAAAAAGCAACTGGAGGTTAGTCTGGCTGAAAATTTTCAAATTTTTCCAAATGATTGATTTACAACATATTTACATTTATTTTTCTTTGGCCCGGGGACAAGAGACGATCTTCAAGCTTCCCCTCCCCGAAAACTAGAACTAAACTAAAATAAACGTTAAACTGAATTGTTTTATCTACAGTCTACATCTACAATATATTTTAACAGATATTTTAAAGGTGACCCAGGGTACATCCTCCCCCCTCCACTCTTCCATGTCGGCAGCCCTGTGCCCCGAACATCCATAAATAATAAATATTTATAATATATAGAATATATACACACTACACTGTATATACTCTTATATAGAAAATTAAGGGACCACTGCAGTTTTTTTTATTTATCTTTACTATTCATACAATTTTTCTTTTCTAATTTCATGTGTATGGGTTTTTAGATCTATATGTACAGAATTGTTCTATTTATGTTATATGTTTTACATTGACAATATATTTATTAAAAATGTTTCCGCAGCTGTGTGTGTGTGTGTATATATATATATTAGGGCTGGGAGTGTTTAATTAATTTGACATGTTTAATGAGTTAAAAAATGATCTAAAAAACGTTTTCTCTCCTTTCATTGACTTCCTGTTGTGACAATTGAGCGTGCTTACTTCAGTCAGATCACGCAGGACAACAGTAGCAGTTTACAAGGTTTTCATTTTAAAAGTTCCCTGATGGCGCTTTGGACTAAACGGCAGTGGTACAGTATGTATACAATACAGCCAGGTATTATTGAGGCGACTAGCGAGGTTACAGGATACGATGTACCGTAATCGGTTCTGTCATCATGCCATCTTGAATGTGGTATCGTGTGTTACTTTCCAGACTTCTGATCCAAACCACGGTAACGCTCATTAAGTTGCCAGTCACATAAAAATGTCTCCCACTAACACAATCGAACTATCTCGACAACCTCTGGATGTGACGCTAAGCACAACTTCTTTGGTCGACCATGGCGAGGCCTGTTCTGAGTGGAACCTGTCCTGTTAAAACGCTGTATGGTCTTGGCCA
>JAODUE010081805.1:0-14650 GCA_027564755.1 Amblyopsis hoosieri
TGTGTGTGTGTGTGTGTGTGTGTGTGTGTGTGTGTGTGTGTGTGTGTGTGTGTGTGTGTGCGCGCGCGCGCGTGCGTGCATGGGTCGGAGCCGAACTAACACCTCTTTTCCCAAAGCTCATTAGGAAGCGGCACAATGACCTTTCAACGTGCGTATTGATGTGTCTGCCTCAGTGTTGCTGCTCAGATTCTACTATACTGTATGTGCTATTTGCCCTCTGTGAATCACATTGATCGATTCATTGTTACCTTCTTGTTCTCTCTCTACAGCGTTTAGGCCAGTGCAAGCCATTTTTAAAAGTACTTCAGAAAGGCTCTTTTGGTAATGTAGCATACTTCTCCCGTTTATGTATGTCCATATTAGTCTGCACACTTAACTACCCGTTTACCCAATTGTGTCAGGTAAATTAAAGCAGTTGATGGTGTCTAAACATAGTATTCCAGCCCAGACATTTATATGGGTGTATTGTGACTCTCTAAATCTGTACAATGAAATACTGTGTAATGCGTGTAAAACCTAAATCTGTACAATGAAATACTGTGTAATAATGTGTGTAAAACCTATGAAACTGGTTTTGGTAAACTTACGTTAACAGGTTCTTGCTGGAGTTGATATGCAGCACCCTTACCTGCAGTAGAGCTTAGTGTTATTATTTGAGTTTGCAATACCAGTTTTACTGTTTGTATTTCAAATTATGATTATAGTGATTAGTTTATCACATTGTTAGCCTAACCACCTGTAACACTGTAACGTACCACATGCCATTTGGCCTCGAGCAGGCAGCCTGTTGTCAGCCTGGCTTTCTAATGAGACCTAATGAGATGGGAACTGTCACACTGTGAGGTAATGCTCACACTTTTGTGTGTTAATGTGTGTCCCCAAATTAGTGTGTCTGTATGTGTGTATATCCCCATATTGGTGTGTTCCCCCAAATTAGTGTGTGTGTGTGTGTGTCTCCAAATTAGTGTGTGTGTGTGTGATTGTGTCTACAAATTAGTGTGTGTGTGTGTGTGTGTGTGTGTGTGTGTGTGTGTGTGTGTGTGTGTGTGTGTGTGTGTGTGTGTGTGTGTGATACACCTGATAGAAAATTAGACTACCGTTTATACCAATATAGTTTGATTGTGTTTATTTGACATTTTCCATAAATTCACTGGGTCTATCGTCTCTCCCCTGCCTGCACTTGAACCGCTGTTAACGGATTCAGGAGCGGTGTGATTCGATGCATTCAGAGTGTCGAAGGAGCAGGGACACCGCTCACAGATGTCGGTCTACTAACTCCGCTCCTGCGAGTTGACTTCGGAATACGAAGGAGCATCTTTGTGCAGTAGCCAATTAGAGAGTAGATACTAAGTCACATGTTCAAGCTTCAATTTCTGACACATACAAGTAGCCTAGCTTGTATTACTAGCTAATGTGGATAAAATGGAGTAAACAATTGTTAATACCAGCAACTTTCTCAACTTCTCTGCTTTGGATTTAACTATGTACAGCTACTATTAATGTAGCTAAAAAAGTAAACATATTTATTTGGTTCCCTGTTTGCAACAATTAGCATAAATAGCTTGTTGCTAGGCTAAACTATGAATTAGCCTACTTTATGAAACACATTTGCTTTCCAACAGACAGTATTATAATAGTCTTGCATAATCAGTATAAAGTGGTATTTTCCTAATGTTCTTGTTAAGCCTTATAAATTTTGATTGTTTTAATACTACAGTACAATAGTACACATTTGTAGAGAGAGAGAGAGAGGGGTCACCTAAACTCCCATGTCCCCTTTGGCTCCCAGGAGTCAGATGTCAAGCCCTCCTCCTGACGCCGCACGTGCTGGTTGTGGCTTCCACGCGCTCGTGTGGGAAGACGCGCACGCTCGGCCCTGCCCCCTAGCGGCCATAATCGCACCTCCACCACCTACTTTCACAACAATTCCAATGGGCTAGTTTAGCAGATGCTTTTCTCCGAAGCGACTTAATGAGTATGATTAGTATTAAAGGCGTGGCAAGCAATTCTAAGCGAATACGCTTTTTGTCAATATTGAGTGAATGTCTCCAGCTGCCTGGTCTGTGTGTGCGTTTGAAAAGAATAATCCAGTGTTTCTATACAGCTGTGGTTCTGTAAATGGTAACACAAAAACCACGCAAGTATTCCAGCATTCGCAATGCGTGTCCAACGGGAGAAGGAGTTTCTGAGGGGAGGTTGAAGGGCAACAATCCATCTCCAGCATCGCTGACTCCACCTTTTAAAGCAGATGGGTTGTTAGGTGCCTTGCTCAAGGGTGTTTACTGGTAGGCAAACACCGGGGCTCGAACCCGTGACCCTCCGTGCGGGGGCGCCGAGTCCCAAAAGCCTGTCCTGCCCCGAGCTCTCTCTTAACTAACTCTAGTTAGTGTGTGTGTGTGTGTGTGTGTGTATGTTTTGACAACTGAATACATATTTTCCATTAAGGATACGTAAACAATTTAAAATGCACCAGTATTTTTAGGTTATTTGTGGAGGTAATGCGTTATTGGAGAAGCATAGGTGGGACCCTGGTCATGCCATTTTAAACACAAATGTATTTGCTATAGTTGTATTATATCCTCAGTGCAGTTTCTCCCCAGACCTAATCCTCTTTTGCCGACATATCTCTTCCATTTAACGTCCCACCACCTTTTCAACTCACCCAGAATGCTTTGCAGTGAGGACTCTATCAATTTTGGTTATGAACACAAGGACAACATGCCGCTGAAGAGAACTGCACACAGGAACTACCCGATAACTCAAATGAAAAACCTCATGAACTCGACCCACTCCTTCCTGCGTTTGCTGTCAGACGTGGTGTCTTCAGACTGAGGAGAAAGTCTCTAGGGAAAATCAAGACAAATGTGTCTCAAGGATATGCAAATATTTAGGAAAAGGGAATAGTCAACATTTGGCAGTTGCTTTTATAGTAACTGACGGCTTTGATGTAAACCTTTGCCCTGTGTGTGCATGTCTGTGAGGATTGCATCACGCCAGTGTTTGTAGCTACTTCTCTATATGTGTCATGCTTTCCCACACACATCTGTGTGCGCGTGCATGCGTGCATTGAGGTTGTGTGCGTACACGGGGGACCTCTGCTTTTGTTTGGCTTGCACAACACGAGCCACATCCTGACAACTTGGGAGCACGGAAGTTTAAAAATAGCTCCAGTCTTTCTAATTCGGTCTCCCGTCGAGAGCACTTCTGCCGCTTCTTTTGATTTTTCCCGTGTCCCCCGGAACAGCAGTGGTCATGGCTGTCCACTTCCTATCATGTGACAGGGGAATTATAGTGTGTGTGTGTGTGTGTGTGTGTCTGTCTGTCTGTCTAACTTTAAAAATAAAAACTAATACTGCACAGCTGGTGGCCCTGTTTGAGACTATTTAAAGCATTGTTTTATTTATTATTTTTGTATAATCTGCAGGCTTCAAAAGGAAACCTATGATGTGTTCGGCACTCATGCAGAGCAGAATCAGGGTAGTGGTGTACCTAAAAACAAAATCATCTGAGGATGTTGCTGTCATCTCTGGAAGTCAAATAAAGTAAAAATAAAGTGTGCTAGAATGGTTTGTGTGTGTGTGTGTCAGATAAAATACAAGTGAATTACCTGTGTTGTTGTCTCGCGAAGCAACCAAATAGATATGCAAACTACAGACTGGGGCTATGTAAACTGCCTCGGCTTGCTATAGGCAAATAGTTATAACTTTCTGAAGTGTCTGCTGCGCTCAGGCGTGTTCAAATGAAGGGTGTCGGCATGAGCTTGCCTTGTATTTTCCTGGTAACAACAAATGCTTTATTGCTGCAATGTTCCCCAAGAAAAACAATCACATTTTGTCCAGAAATAAAGCCATTGCGCTCTTATTTTGTTGCTTGCCAATAGTATAATATCAATTTCCTCAATTTCCATGTGACACGGACATATCCCCCCCCAACAAACTATATTAAACATGTAAAATCTTAAGTAAACTAATCTGACGTCAAAATAGCACAGCATGTCATGATATGTACTGACTCGAATATACAGTATGTAGTTAGTACTACGTAAATCTTTCAAATTTATATGTTTTTGTTGGGGGGGGGGGGCGCTTGATTGATTGTGCTGGATCAAGTCCCACCTCAAAGGTGAAGCATCCGGACCCCGCGATGTTACTGTTGAGTGGTGGGGAATGTGCAAGCTATAGCTAGATAAATCCTGCTAGCTTGCTCAGTGAGTAATCGTATTCATCCCCATTGTCTGTTGTCCAGATAGTCCTTAATGCGGTGTGTCTTAATTGTGTGTCTACTCATTGTTTGGGTGGAGCTGACCTAGTTGCGGCATCTATCCATTCTGCGTTGTCACTCTTGTTTCATCTAGACGCGTTTCCAAACTGGCAAAGCCACAGACGGGCCCTTGGGACCTCAAATACCGTGACACTCTTATTTATATGTGGAGAGAGCCAAGTGCGGTTTCATTTATGTTTACAGTACTTTTAGCAGACGCGTTTATCCCAAGGGACGTACAAGTCAGTAGGCCTGCGTGTCAATAGATGAACCAGCAGTTGTAAGCAAAAAAAACATTCTGCTAGAATAACAAGAGCATCTTTTTATCGGGGCTAAGTTATGCACATCACCGATATATCGTTCAATCTTCAAAGATATTTGCTAATAGCCTAAATAATACATTGCTTAATTTCTAAGAGCAGGAAGGAATGCATGTTCTTTTTAATAGAGTGAAGATTAAAAGCTGGTCATAGAAATCTTGTTGAGGCAAGTGCTAACTCGAGTTGGTCAAGGTGTGTCAAGTGTAGTGTGTGCGTGTGTGTGTGTGTGTGTGTGTGTGTGTGTGTTGACGTTTGGGATAAACTAGTAGTCATGTCATGATTATCTGTATAGTATTGTGTGAGATTTCTGTTTATGCCTGTGTGCTTGTGATGTACTGCGTGTTTGTCCTCTGGGAGCACACACTGTTTCTGTCACTGTGTGTGTGTGGTCAGCTGTCGTGAGAGTTAAGAGGATAGCATGCTCCGTCCATTGAGGGTCGAACAGTGCTTTCTTTTCCCTCCTGTTTGGCTACGGTGTCCCTGGAAGGACACTTTAACCTTTTTGCTGACATTGAAAAGCGTTCAGACTATAGTCAGCCTTAAAGGGAAGTCAGCGATCGTACGCTAACACACGTGGTCAATAATTTATTATCCTCCTAGCTGTCTGTTCTTTGTGCGTGCTGAAAAAATGAATCGTGTTTTTCTACACAGCCATGGCTCTGAAGGGGACCCAGACCGCACGCACCGCACACAACACTATCCTACATCCTTTGCAGTGCGTTTCCAATGTAGTCTGGAGCTTCTGAGGGAGCACCCTATGGCATTGAAGGGAAATGTGTTTTTCTTTGGATAAGAGTTCAAATATCAACTCCAGAATAAGTCCCTTATTAGTACAAATGAAGTACTGTACCTCTAGTCTAATGTATATGCCCTTTGTGTGGCTGTATACTGTCATGATGTCCCATGGCTACATCACTTCAAACATATACTTACTACAAAATATCAATGAGTCACATGGTTTCAACCATTCTTTTCAAAATACAGACACACCAAACAAGTTCCAGGGATTAGGTGTAATACTTTGGCGAGGAACAAGGGCTTATGGGAAATATAGTCTTCTCTCTGGCAAAATTAAATTGCTTCCGCAAAAATGATTATTTACAACCACAGCTGCAGACAGGTTTGGATTGATGATGGTGATGATGTTAAATAAATTATTTATGTATTTATAGATGTATTTATCAAATGTGATCCAAATGCTGTGTGTTTTGCCAAAATCCGTTGCTTGAATGACAAACATGAATGACCAATTGAAATCGCTTCTTCTGTCTGATCTGACCCCTGTGTGACCTTTATGTGACCCCACCACAGACCCCTGTCTCCTGGTGACGCCGCCATGCGTGGGCGAGGCCGACCGTTTCAGCCTTGAGGCCTTGCGGCACATCCACAAGCAGCTGGACGACGACAACGACGGCGGCATAGAGGTCAACGAGAGCGTGGAGGTTAGTCCGTCCCCTGCTGAGTCGGGGTGGTACTTGCCTGGGATCCTTCCTTAGAAACGTGATTGGGCTACTGAATATACTTTATATTATTACAGGATACCGTAATAATAAGCACAGTACATGTTTACACGTGTGTGTGCGCGCGCGCGTGTACCTGGTGGCACCGTTTGCTTTGCGTTTTGTTTCGCTTAAAGGTACAGTCCGCTATTGCAAGCTAAATGCTAAGCTATTACACTTTTTGTCAAGTTCAACAAATATCACCTCGCATTTCGCTATCGTACTGTTCTCTTTACGTGTTGAAAACATAATCCAATACTTCTACGCAGCCCTGGCTCCGTAAATAATAACATAAACAAAGTGGTGAACCCCCCGCGCTTATCAACAAAGCCGTAGTACTAGGCTTTGCTTCACAATGCATTTCTGTGTGAGGCGATACCATTTTGATTTGAGCTCAAAGTTAGCAAGAATGACTGACCGTGCCTTCAACATTCGTTAGTCTGTTGAGTGGCGAATCACCGACCGATTGCCGTCTATGTGGGTGGTGAAGTTGGCGCAGAGACCAATTAAAGGCAGGGTTGAATATTCTTGCTAATTCTTGTTAATTTAAGGTTGTGTTCAGTATGGAATAACGTTCATATGGTTAATGACGAGAGAAAGATGGTTTAGATTGTTGTTTCAGCTGTACAGATGATTGTATTTTTGCACTAAACCTGTGAAAATAAATTTTCACACAATCAGGCGTTCTGATTTTATATTTCATGCATTTTATTTCAGAATGAGATGTCATACATTTCATGTAAACTGAGATGGTGATGAATATGACATTTACTACTGGCATTTCATATCGATGACGACAAATACTGACATGAACACACCCGAACATGAATAAAATACAGCAAGCATCTTTTGAAAGTTGTTCAAGTAAACAAAAAGGTTCACTGACTTAACATAGCAAATGTTCTTTCCACTGAAACTGGTGACCCAGCCTCCAGCTAGGGATGTGATTGGCTCCGCCTGGCTGATGAATGTTCTAATTTCAGTGTTCCCAAACTGATATTTTAAGAAAAGCAAAATAAGCAAATAGGTAGGATGGTTTGTGTGAGTTTATTCTTGGCATTCTTATTATTTACTTAAAAATAAAGAGCTGTACGTCAGTTGAGTAGGAGTCAGGTGTAATCCTTAAAATGTCCCCCCCCTCCTTCCCATCACCAAGCAAATTATGTTTGGACTATCAGGTTTTATTAAGTTACCTTAAGGCATAATTGACTGAGACTTTGAGTCTTTTTAATTGCTAAAATAGTTTTAAACACTATTTATTTCTTTGCTGTCTGTCCAAAAAGAATGATGTAAAATAAATTAAATAAAAACATGCCTGATTTTCAATTTGCAAAGCTGCGTAACAAAATTCTATGTAGCTTGAAATACTCACTGTATTTTGGTGAAGCTCCGTGTCAATGCAAGCATACATGATGTAGGACATACCTAAGATGATGTGTAATCATTGTGCATACCCAGTGCTTTCCTTGGTCCAAAACATCGCTTAGCTTCACTGTTAATGGACTACGCACATTTTTCATTGCCACTTCTCATATAATCTTTTGTGTCTTTTAGTTAGAACGTTAAACAATTACAGACACATCAAACTGTCATTATTGTCTTTGCTAGTGGTTAAATAAGTGTGGAATGCATATGGGAATTGTTGTGTGTGTGTGTGCTGTTTGGAGTAAGGATAGCCTTCATCCAGTAAGACACTGTTACTTGGGCCTATTTAAATAGAAGCAGTTAGGGATAGGAGTCTTGCTCAAGGACACCTCGAGAGTTAGCGGGTTTGGAACCAGCGAGTTCTTGATCACCTATCGCCCGCTCTACCACTGCGCCACTTGCCGCCCCCATGAGACCCTTTCTGCCATTTCAGACCAGGGTGACATTCTGTGTGTGTGTGTGTGCGCGTGCACGTGTGCACGGCAAGTGTGAGAGTGTGAGGTTTATACACTGGACCTCGAATGTGGTCGTGCCACAACAGAGCTCGTCGCAGTGCTTATAAGACCTCGAGATGGAGGAGGTGTTGCACCAGGCCTCTGGGACATCAACGTGTGTGTGTGTGTGTGCGCGCGCATGTGTAGGTGTGCATTGAACAGTTACTGTGCATATGAGATAGTTTCTCCCTGAATGTGTGATCTTTTCTCTCGTGCAGTGCAAATGCAAACCTTTCCCACACGAGCATAATAAGAACACCTTTTAAAAACAGAGTTTATGGAGTTTACACATTGGTTTGACAGATGAAACGATGCAGAATACTCGGTCCATTAAAAGCAATTGAAATGTTAGGAATGAAACATCAGGCAGCATATGATTAGACCATCTTACTGGATTATTTATTGGATTTTCAATGCTGGATTTACAACCGTTATCTTTACTTGCTTCAGAACATGATCATTTGTCTCTGTTATTTGATGTGTTACCTATCAGACCTGTACGGTGTGTCTATTACTGCATGTGTTGTTTTTAGCACCACTGCCATTGAAGTTTTGCTGACTTCCTTGCTCGGGCAGTAATGAGTTAAACAAGGTCTCTCCTATACGTGGTGAGTAACACTAGTCACACACCAGTGTTATTATCAACGGGGGAGGGTTCTGACTCACTGACGCGTGCCACCGCAGTGCTAATCCCAACCATCGGGGGGGGGGGGGGCTTCAGATGTCACCCCTCCTCCCCCATGGCCCACCTCACCTCTAACAGCAACCCCCCTTCCCCACACACCTCCTTACTCACGGTTGACTTAAAACGTACAAAAAGACTACATTCTACAACTGTAGTCTACAGAGAGTGCAAAGCATCTTGGGAAATGGAGTAGTTTAACACCCAGGGGGTCTGACTGATCTAGCCACCTGCCTGGCACACGGCAGTGCAGGACCCCTGCTTCTGTGGTTCAAAAGGCAACAACTTGACGAAGAAGGTCAAAGTCGCCAGAACCGATACTTGAAAGTATCGTATCGGTGCCATCCCTACTTGCTGCATCCCAGGACGGCAGTTGGGAATTGATGAACTCACGCCCCGGGCAACAACAGTGTGGAGAGGCACTCCCGGGCCAAAGCCAGAACCAATACTTGAAAGCCTAGCCCCCACTACCCCGCCCATCCCAGACGGACAACGGACACTAGCTACATTACGGCGTTCCTTGGATGGAACGATAAGGCTGAGTCTCCTCCCATCTTACCGTGCATAATTAAACGCAGGGTTAGTCATCCTCGAGAACGCTCCCTATAACTTCAAGCTCAATTCAAAACAAACTCCCTCAGACGCTCCGCCCCCACACATTGAAACGCATTGTGAAGCCAAGAGGGATTGTGGTTATTACTGGTGTTTGCCACTTTGTTTGTGTTCCTATTTACGGCGCCAGGGCTGCGTAGTAGTACAGGGTTATTTTTTTCAGCACGCACAGAGAACCGTAAGCTAGCGAAATGCAAGGAGATGTTTGGTGAATTTTTACAAAAAAGTGTATTGTCTTATAATTAGCTTACAATCGCTGATTTACCTTTAATGGCCTTCAACCTCCTTTTATAAGCGTTCCTTGGTGGACGTGGGTGGCGCGGATCGAGGGTTTGAGTGACATTCGGGTGTCCGTTGCCGAGGGCAGTCGCCGGGGACGGCAGGTGCAGCAGCTCCTCCGGTCCGAGGCGCTGCCCGGTTGCCAAGGAGAGGCGCGGGTGGGCTCGGGTTGCATCCCTTTGAAATGACAAGAACCCAACTCAAGTTGGTCAGGGTGGTCGGTTAGTGTGTGTATGTGTGTGTGTTTGTGAGTGTTGGTGTGTCTCCTTAAGTATGTGAGTGTCTGCTTGAATATGTGCGCTTGTGTTTCAGTGTGTGTGTGTGTGTGTGTGTGTGCGCGTGTGTTTGTTTGCGTGTGTGTGTGCGGGCCACATCTACTGTACGTCGTAACGTACAGAGGAGGTCATGGGTGTCTGGGCTGGGTCTATACATAGGTGGCTGTACGTCGTAACGTACAGAACAGGTCATGGGTGTGTCTAGGCTGGGTCTATACATAGTTGTAACGTACAGAGGAGGTCATGCGTGTGTCTGGGCTGGGTCTATACATAGGCGGCTGTACGTTGTAACGTACAGAGGAGGTCATGCGTGTGTCTGGGCTGGGTCTATACATAGTCGTAACGTACAGAGGAGGTCATGCGTGTGTCTGGGCTGGGTCTATACATAGGCGGCTGCGTGGGAAGCGCTTAGAAACATGCCCTGGCGACACCGAGAGAGGGCACGGCGTGTCCGGATGCCCGCGCCCTCAAGCCAACGTTCGGGCCCTCATGGCGGGACCCAGAGACGGGGTTGGCTGGCGACGTGTCTCCTAGCGATGGTTCTATCACTGTCTGTGTGTGTGTGTGAATAGACAGAGTCGTGTGTATGCGACAGCCCAGCTGTAGTCATCTGTATTTATATAGCACCTTTCATACAGAGTTGCAGCTCAAAGCTGTAGCAGGCTAATGGGCCTGTGTTGCTCCAGCTCCAACCGCCATGTTGGAAACTACGTTTCCTCCTTTCAGGTTAGGATTAGCGGTTGATTTTGCTCTTTTCTTTCTATTTTAACCTTACCTGATTGGCTATCTGACTGCGAGCGAGAGGACAGGTCAAAGGTTAAAACATACAGTATGTCACACCGTGATTTCTATTTTATTTCTTTCCGAGAGAGGACATTTAGCTAAATGACACGTTATACAGATTTAATGATTAGCCTGGCTCATTCAGGTCACACAGCAGACCACAAGATTGGAGGAGGGGAAAAAAGATGTAAAGTTTGATTGTCACCTATAAGTGCCAATCATCTCTGATTGTTCCACCCATTCCCTGCAGCTATGGTTAACAGTATCAGATATACCATGTCATTTTCCATTGTATTAGCTGCATTATATTATGCAGTTTTAACATAGCGTGTCACAAAGCTTTCACATTTGAGCTGTATGCATTTATCTCCTCTTACCTTGATTTAGGCCAAGTCAGGACAGTGTTTATAGAACTTGAGACTAACGGTATTTTTCCAAATATCTTTCTTTTCCTGCAGATCCTCAGCCGTGTTCACCCCCGTCCCCCAGAGCGCCGGTCTATTAATAGCCAGTAATTATTCTACCATGATATTAAACAAAACACTGGCCCTGGGGTCTGATGTAGCAAATGGCTTTGTGTGGTGTTAAGTGAATACCCTCTGACTCAGAGGTACAACGATGCAACGCACATGCTAATGGTGGCTAGCTGGTAGCGCTGTGCAGTAAATTACGTAAACCTCACTCGCTGACACCTCAAGAACACGTTGGTGACGGATGTCAAAGCCTTCGGAGCTTGGCAGCCACCGCTAATGCGTTTGCTCTGTAACCTCCGCAGTGTGGTTTTGAATCCCGGGTGGGGATGGGCGAACTCTGTCTCACGCACAGGTCAGGTTTCTATGCGTACAATTTAATATTGCTTTAATAGTGCCGGAATTACTTGGTGGTGACATGTTTATTTGTACTGCCCTTAATCATTGGTACTGATCTTATAGGGCTTCACACAGGCCTATGTTTAGCTGGAAATAAACCATGGGAACAATTCTTGCCCTCTCAGCGCTGATTGAACCAGCTTCTCGGCAGCTTCAGCGGATGTGGAGCTAATGAGTAGAGTAGATAACATAACAATAACACAGTAACGACAAAACAATCATCATAACCATTATCTCCATACACACCTTTAATACCCACAAGGTCAAATATATACGCTAGGCTGTAGAAGATTTGCCACGTGAGCTTTATAGTTCAGTGTGTTGGCTTATTTAACACAGCCATTGGGCCAACATTGGCTATATAGCCAATTTACCTAAATGTACAAACATCAGTACATCAGCATCGTACAACACATTACATACTGTAGTCTCTCTATGTTGGGAAACAGTTGGTTCCATACAAAGGTTTTTCATCAGTGACCTTATTCCTAACTGTGTGGCACACCGTTATTATATAGTTCTATGGGCACACCCAGCGTAGTGGGACTGAAGGTTAGGTTAGATTATTAGTCCAACTTGTTGATTAAATATTAAATAATGAAATAGTGAACTATGGAGGCTGACTGGATGGCAGCAGAGAGAGCAAGCCCGGCAGGCAGTCCAGGAGACTGTAGACAATGGACTCTCTGTAGGTTGTCAGAAGGGACCAGTGGCTCAAGGGCAAGAGTCCTTTGGCCCATCTGGAATGCGATATATGAACAGATACCCGTTTGTTTGCCACTGTGTTTTGTTTTCTGGGCATATCGAGTTTGCCTCTGTTTGTGTGTGTGTGTGTGTGTCTGTGTGTGAGCGTGTTCTGTGTTAATGCCGTGTCATCGATTATGCACTACATGTGCCAACGTACTCATTTACAATTTTAGAATTTTTAGATAATCTCATTAAAAATAAAATGAATTTCCTTCGGTTTCATTTTGGACTAACCAGTCTGCAAACACCCCTCAGACAAATGATAAATAACCTTCGGTGCTCCGCTAGCCTCCCAATCCTCAACCGCAATTATCATAGCTATCTTGTTATCTAAACGGCTAGCCACAGAAGCCACACGGCGGACGAACACAGAGCTCTTTGTGGTTCTTCGTCACAGCGTTTAATTCATAGCATCTTAACACTGGCTTATCTCACCACATGCAAAAATTAAGGGGCGGAGTCACGGATGCTGTAGAAAGATTGTGGATGTTTGATGCTATATCAAAGCAAAGCTTCGCCCCCTTCACCTGCCCATAGGGTGCTCCCTCAGAAGCTCCGCCCCCACCCCCACATTAGACACACATTGCCAAGGCTGGGATAGTGTTGTGTGGTGCGGTCTGCACCACTTTGTGTTCCTATTTACAGAGCCAGTGCTGCGTAGAAACTCATATTTGTTTCCCGGCACGCCGCACACAGAACGGATACCTAGCGAAACACAAGGAGATATTCGCAGAATTTGAGAAAAAGGACTCTTTTTCTTCTCTTTTCTCATCATTTGTTTTCATTCACACGCATTTCTAAAGTCCCTTTTCCACGAACGGCTACGGGGGATTTGTTACAATAGCAAATGGCATGAAACAGGGAATGTTATTAAAAGTATTGGCTTGAAGGTGTTGGTTGTCAGCCATTGGCTGTTGCCTTGGCTTTTCTGGAGGCGTTCAGTGGCAAGGGTGTTATTGATGGGGTGTTGAATGTTTGAACACCAGAGGAGGACATCCGGAGGTTGTGTCAGGACACACACACACACACAGACACACACAAACACACACAAACACACACAAACACACACAAACACGTGTGTGCGCAGGTGGAAGTAATACTTCCCCTTTGTCTTTTTTGCAGTCTCACTTTGCAAGTGAAGTCCCTAAAAGGAAGAAAGAGAGAAAAGTGTATTTGACGAAAGCTAGGCTTAGCCAAAGCCAAAACACACACACACACACACACACACACACACACACACACACACACACACACACACACGTACTCTCACGGGATGTTAACCCCTTTTCCTCATTCTCTCAAAGATTGACGTACTGTACAGTATACTGTATGTGGTTAAAATAATAAATGGTGAATAAGTGCCCTGCATAAAATGTTACGTATGTTGATGCTCATAAAGCATTTTCCATAAAGCGTAGTTGAAGGATTCACACGTGAGGATGTGAAATGTAGCGCTGCACGAAAGCTTTGCATTGACGCGTGCGTGCGCGCGCCTCCTCTGTGTCCACGCAGTTTATTATCGAGGACATGAAGCAGCAGCAAACGAACAAGCACAGCAACCTGCATCGGGAGGATCAACACATAACTGTGGAGGAGCTGTGGAGGGGCTGGAAGACTTCTGAAGGTACGTGCCCGCGACGCCACCGACAAACACAGGCTTTAGTGGTGGGTGGGGTGCATTAACAGGGTTCAAGCGGTGCTGTGTCGAACCTTTTGTTAGACCGTCGACACTGCCTTTCTTAATGGAACCATACAGTATATGATCCGGTCTGCCACTAGATGTCGCACCAGAGCGCCAACAGACCGAGACTTGTGATTCTCGGACCACACACAGACACGCTAACATGCACCAGCTATGTAAACAAAAAACAGAGGTTCTCGCATTACGACACAAACAGAGAGAGTGTGTGATGTCATTCTCTGCTCGACACCATTACTCCAGTGAATCTAAACTATATTACTATAGGCCTTGGATAAACTGTGTATCAGTGGGTTGTGGTACTTATTACACAAGTATGTATGTAATTGTATAATTATGTAGTATATAATGAGTGTGAAGCGGGTTGTGGTACTTATTACACAAGTATGTATGAAATTGTATAATTATGTAGTATATAATGAGTGTGAAGCGGGTTGTGGTACTTATTACACAAGTATGTATGTAATTGTATAATTATGTAGTATATAATGAGTGTGAAGCGGGTTGTGGTACTTATTACACAAGTATGTATGTAATTGTATAATTATGTAGTATATAATGAGTGTGAAGCGGGTTGTGGTACTTATTACACAAGTATGTATGTAATTGTATAATTATGTAGTATATAATGAGTGTGAAGCGGCTGGGATGAGGATTAGCACCGCAACATCTGAGGCCATGGTTCTCAGCAGGAAACCGATGGAGT
>JAODUE010081816.1:0-14647 GCA_027564755.1 Amblyopsis hoosieri
ATGTATATTAAATATATCCCTCTGCAATATATTGGGAATATTTCTGCACCTTGTAACTTCTTTCCTATCTCTTTAAAGTATAAACTGACACGGGTAAGGAACATGTTCTACACAACATGCAGTGTAGCTTGAGGCAATGTTATGTTATGGATTATGTGTGAGTATTATTTTCATACTGTACTTTTATCTGTTTACCTTTGGGGGAAATATCAGCATTTCTTCTCTTTTTCCTACACTATGGATTAAATGTGTTGTAAAGATACACATTCATGAGCACACAAGCAAACTCCAGGCCAGAACACAGGTTTTTAGAAGTAAACTGTTGGACTCCAGGACGGTCTGGTTTCTAGATACTGTATAATGAAAATAAATCTAGTGCCTTAAAAGCTGGCACTGAATGTAACCTTAAATAAGCCTTTTTTTGGAGGACCCCCTTGGACTTTACACAAGATTGGACTTAAGATGTGCGTTGTTTTGGCATAAGCGTCCTTGTAATATAGGAAACACAGATTTATGTTTAAGGTCATGTAATGTAGTTTCAAAAGAACACAATAGGAGCACCAGCCATTAGAAAATACTGTAATAAAAGCAAATCACTATATTATTCAGACTGCATTATTACATCAAGCTAACATGCATACATGTACCTATAGCCTACAGTACATGGACCCCCAGAACAGTATATGCCTAGTTAGAATAAAATATAATTGAATATAATATAATATAATAGTATATTATAGTAGTAAAAATAATATAATATATTTCTTTGACATTGCATTTTATAGAATAAAACCCAGATGCACATCCTGAGCTCTAATAATAAAGAATAATACATAGTAATAAATAAATAAATACGCCCACGTACACGTAATACATGAATAAATAAGGCTAATAGTGCGGTGAGGTAAACCATTGTGCCAGATAAGTATTGCACATAGAAGTTGTTGCACATTGTAAATATGACCTACGAGGGTTGCTCTCTCAGTGCAGAGGCCATATTTTAGTTACTCCAATAACTCTCTTGCCTATTCCACCATATGTGTCAATGAAGAGCAGCTTATTTCCCAAGTGACAGTGCCTCAGTGGTTACATCCCCATCTGCACTGATGTCATTCCACTGGATTCTCCTCTATGCATTTAAGATAGGTAATTATTTGTAGGACATTCTGATTGGTTCATATACTGTAGGGACGATCATAAGGGTAATTGGTTTGGAGTTGACCTCCGGCTTCGTAGGTGGCGCCAACAGGGAAAGTGGGGTCCCTGAGAAGGAGGGCTAAGAGCTCGACCTGCGATTAGGTTGACATGCAGGAGGTTAGAGGAAACAGGAAATGAGGCATTGACCAGATATGGTGCTTCCTGCACACAGAGGGCCCTGTTTCAACGACCTAAGTATATTGTCTAAAGCGCAAGGCACAAACTATATTTAGAGCGTGTCCAAATCTACTTTCGCTAGTTTAACAGACAATAAAACAGTCTCTACACCAGCGGCATGGTTCAAAAAGGTTGTGCTTACTTACTTCAATATTCATGAGTGTGTTTTGGACGTAACTTACAATCAGTGTCATCTCTCATTCCCTTTAAACATCAAGGACCTCTTGCACCTGGATGTGCGTATTGCTACAATAACGGCGCATTTGCAGAGTTAAAACAAAGAGTGGTTCTCGATGTGAAAGTGCGCAAGCAGACCATCTACGGCGGCAACAGCAAGATTTGCACCTTGTGCACCCGCCATACTGTAAGCACTTGGGGGCCACATTGACAATATCAGAGAACTTCACGGGCCACATTACGCTTTTAACCAACATGCTAAAACATTTATAAATGAAACCCAAAATAGCTAACTTTGTTAACTTGCATATTTATGCATATAGACTATTCATATGCAACACCATGTTCAAACGTAACAGTTCACTTTAACCATGTATATTTTTACGCAGCAGTAAATAAAGTTACATTCTGTAGAGCTCGTCAAGCTCACAAGCTTCCATTTGAACGCAGCATATGTGTCAATATATTTAGCAGAAGCTGACTCAGCACTAATGTCTATACATGTGTCGATGTCAGTCTGCTTCATTGATCAATGCTGTCTGCTCTCATGTGGTGTTACCATGACAATAAACAGCCAGAGTAGTCTGCAGTGTGTTTCTACAGGATAACACATCAGGGGGGGTTACTACACTCAGCGCCACATGGGGGGGGGGGGCTGATAAAACATTCTACTGCTGATTGTTATGAGGGGAGGGGGTGGGGGGACCAAGTCTCTGTCACCCTGTTGGGTCCTTGAACAGGGCACTGCATTCCTATCAACCTGCTGTTGTGTTGCCGACCTTATTGCCATATAATGTAAGATAAGGACTAAGGTAAGCATTGCATTTATTGGCTCTATTGTACGTTGCTTCAGTTTCATTTTTAATATGCATTGAAAGTTAAAGTCAGCTATTGCAAGCTAATACACTTTTTGTCAAAGTCACCAAATATCTCCACGCATTCCGCTATTTTAACGTTCTCTGCGCGTGCTGAAAAAATAATCTGGTACAATGGCCTTGGCTTCGCAATGCGTTTCCATGTGTTGGGCGGAGCTTCTGAGGGAGATTGTTTTGATTTGAGCTTGAAGTTAGCAAGCGTTCTCGAGAATGACTAACCCTGCCTTTAAACGTTATATTGGGATTGGAAAGTACAAACAAACACATTTGCTGCAGTGTATGATACATATCTAAACCACTTTTGATTGAATTACTGATTACCTACGTGATCGTTGTGAGATATATGTGAGATTAAACTATCCTTACATAAACAGCTAATATATGACTATATATGACATTATATATGACTAACTAATAAATAATAAAACATGCTTCGCCACTTAAAACACAGTCCATATGTATACATCCCCAGAGGTGCTTGTATGGACACATGTATACATGCACACACCAGCACACACACAAACACATGCACGCACACACACACGCACACACACACCAGATTTCCTGGTCCACCTGATATAAGAACTATCTAAGTCTTTTTCAATGTGATAACAAAGGTGTGGATAAAGGGACATTTTCTTTACCATCACCTTTATTTATAATGTCAGCATGTTACACCATGAGCACCACTTACCTCTTATCCTGCAATTTTATTTTATTTATTTTATTTTCTGATCATTCAAAAAAAAAAAAAAACCTGCAACATTCCTCTTGCCCCAGTTTCTTCCCCAGTTCACTATAATGATCTGCACTCAGCCTGTTTCAAGAGGGACCTCTGATCTCTATCAGTGCTATGGGATCTTTTGGATGTGTTTTCCACAATGCTTGAATGAAGGATTGATAAATGTGCACCCAGTGACTATATGCTAGATGTTGATTACATAGACATGCCACATCTTGATTATCTAGATAACACATCCATTAAGGCCACCATATTGCATTATTACCTCCCTAAATTCCTTAACACGGATGTGGTAAAAGTTAAGCTTTTATAGAGTGCTCAAGGACAATGGAAGAATAGCACAACTGAGACAACACTGCGGTGCTGACTAGTGAATATAAACACTTCAAGGGTGAATATGGTTTCTTTTCTCACGCTGGCCTCAGATCTGCACTGATACAATAAATCAAGGCCAATGGAATAATGAGAGAACCAGTCAGTGACGCTCTGGGGTCTTGACGTTTTGTCCTTGCAAGCTATTGCCATTATTTCTATATCTTAATTACCCTTAAGACTCTAAGGTTAATCCTAAAGTACCAGGCGTGCAACTCCAGTTGTTAACACAAACAAACAGCTATGGGAGAGTTGGACTACTTGACAGGACGTCTTGACTGCTTCCAGATAGCAGGAGCAGGACGTTGGACAACACAACAACGGTGTGCAGCCATGCGTGTATAGGTAAATAACCCCTTTCTCTTTTCCATCTTCTCTGCTGCCGCTCCTAGAACTCGTTGGCTCCGTGCAGAACAGCGTTGCTCCTACTTGTTCCGGTTCACTGGGGCCTGGAATTCCCTGTTCGGATCAATGGGAATGGAATCCTCTGTCCGCTGAGGCAACTAAAAGCCTGTCTGTTTTAAGAGGAGGTCTCATAAAACTGTCGGATCTGAGGGTGTCCTTTTACCGGGGGAGGAACGGGGGACTTCTACCTGGCTTCAGTCAGTCAGCATGGAGAATTCCCCGACACTCTGAGACGGGGGTTTATTGGTTACCCGCTGGCCCTGGGATCACAACATTTATGGTTGACCAATAATAGTTTCTTCCAACCCCTCTCTCACTCTTCCAGTCTCTCAAGAGTAGAGGAGACCCCGATAAATTTAGATGCGGCTCACTTTACTACTGTGATTTCTGCTTCATTTACACTTTAACGATCATGTCCACGTGATCAGGTTTGCTTTAATGGTGTCATGTCAACAACAAACTGGAACACGGTCTTGTTTCCTCTGAGCTCTGACGATTGTCATAAACAGGTTAATGTGTTTTATAAAAAAGTCTACCCTTGTTAATGTCACTCAATCTAAGACTAATCACTAAAGACAATTAAGACATGTTTGAATGGATGTTTCAGATCTGAGTTTTTGCCACTTACTGACCACCACATGTAGATTTTTGAATGCAGACTTTTCTTGTTGTTGCTCAACTGGTTGGCCTCGCTTTTCTCTGGTCGGGGTTTAGATTTTTTTAATCACAAAAAATCCCTACAATGTTAAACTATAAGGCTTTACTGAACACAACTGTCCTACTTTCACTGCACCTATTTGTTTTTGGTTGAGCAGCATCGAACCATTGACGGTTACAATGCCGCCCTTCGTATTTCTTATTTCCTTATTTCTTTATTATTGTATGATTCTTGTTCTCTTCCTCATTTGCTCTTCCTCTCTTTCTCCTCTGCATCCACAGTGACAGACAACCCCGCCAGTGCATTCCCCTTCTCTTGCCACCACCCACACATTCTGGACATGTGTCCAACATGGCGTCCAAAGCGATCGTTCGGTGACCAAGCTTTACGGTGCCTAACCCCTGTCACTCATATAACATCCATCAGAGCAAACGCACCACCCTATTCTCTATCCTGCTCCCCTAAAAACGAGAGGTGGCAGTTTTAGGTGGGGCAGCTAAGCCTGGTCAGACCATCCATAAAAGCTGCGTCTGGGGTCAGTGCAATGGGTTTACATGCGTGCCTGTGTCTTTACATGACAGATGGGTGAGCTACGGCTAAACCAACATGGCTAACACATACATCACTGCAGGGTCAGAGGCTCAAATGTATCTGTGTTAGCAATAATGAGTCCTGCAGGAGTGGTCTTCTGTGTGTGTGTGTGTGTGTGTTTTTTTCTGTACTTGCATGAATCATTTCCGTATAGTATGTGTGTGTGCGTGTCCGTCTTTGTGCGTGTTTTATATTTGCATGAATCATATCCATATTGTGTGTTTAATAGTCTGTGTGTGTGTGCGTACGTGTGTGTGTGTGTGTGTGCTTGTGAGCGTGTGTGTGTGTGTGTGTGTGTGCGTGTGCATGTGTGTTGTTCGTCCACGGCCCAGTAGTGTGTTCTATCAGCTGATGGAGAGATGGAGGATGTATCACCTCCAGGTGTCCCATTTTAAGACCCTTAGTGTTCAGGCCGCCACACGTCTGTTAAGCATCTGTTAAGTCTTCAATATACTCGCTTTTAATTATGCGTACACAAGATGGCTACCAGGCGTATTGGGCGCGTATCCTACAGTACATTCCTTTGGAGCGTAGTATGTGCGCGTCCTCAGAAATGAACGCTATACACACGCATGATACAATACAGCACATGAATGTGGGGGCAGTATCAGGATCAACAGAGGTTTAAAAGAACAACAATGGCGGAAGGTTTTAAAGAGAAGTTGGTAAAGAGAGTTTTTAATTACCTGACGTCCATTTGATGCCTACATGCCGCTCCAAATTTTGACATGTTGGTTATTGTTGTGGAAATTCGAAGGTAGTCAAGGAAAATATTCCGGGTTCAGCCAGGGATGATTTGGCCCTGATCTGCCCCCTACTGGATATATTTTAGCACACGCAAGGTACACAGGCAAGTATCTGAACAATGCCTTTCACAACGCAGCCGCTTGTCTACGTGTACGCGTTGCACAAAAGCAAGTATATCGGGCCCTTTGCACGTCTGTTACACGTTTACCCCGACCCCCGAATGGCCTGTCCTGTGTTGTACTATTTCTGTGTTTGTCGTATCATTACCTGTCTATCATGTGTTCGCGTCTGTATTTACAGTATGTTAGGTTAATAAATCATTTTGACGCCCGCCCTGCTGTCGTGCATTTGAGTCCAACCGCCCCCACCCTGTCACATTCTACATTTAAACAATTGACATGGCAATGAAATGCTAATGTGTGTGGCCTGGAATTACCTCCGCACTGTCTACATGGAGTCAATTCATCTGCACGTTTGACATCACGAACTACAGTATGGCTGCCTCATTCACTCAGAAGACAACGGTCTAGTCTTCATCAGAGAAACACAGAGGACAATAGGCAGCTTGTTGTTGCTTTCTGATGCTAAGTGTACATCTGTTTAAATATGAAATAATCTTGTACAGTGTTATTTTTGATTTCCACAGTCTCAGAGGTGAGATTTGTGCGTGTGCGTGTGTGTGTCTGTGTGTGCGTGACCACATCAGAGGCTGACAGACTGATTAGCATTAACTAGAACATTTGTCTTTTCTATTTCGTAATCATCAGGGATCAGGATCGAGATCCCGAACTGGGTCTCAATCTTCTCGACTTCCGAGCAGGTGTCTTTACGCTGTCAACTGTGCGAGCATCGCTGTTCGTGTGTAAGTATGTTGAAGACGTAATCTAATTTAAGTGCTCTCTACCACAGGAATAGCCATTTTCTTTTTCTGTGTGAATTGTGTGGGTCAACTCAATAGACATGGGCTGGAATTAATGAGGTGCTGCTCCCCCCAAAACCTTCCAAATATAACAATAAACTGCTGAATATGCATTTGGTTTAAACTTCTTATCACAGTAAATTATGTGTCACAGCTGAAGTTACAGTCTGGGTTACAGCAATGTTCTCACTCAATTTATATTCTATGTTCCATACAGTGGTTTCACACCCCCAGACATTCTGCCTCTGGTACCCCAACATCTCACCTGTCACTGTCAACAACTAATCCTGTCATCTGATAGCTAAATCCCTGATAAACGCACACCAAGCCCCTAACCACACCTTCCTGAATGCTTGTACTTTCACCAGGGCTTGACCCCATGTTCCTCCTAAGTGGACAATAACTCTGACGTGAACGTCATCTGCTCTGCCTTACAGCTTTTAGGGGGATCGGAAAGATACAACGCTGATAGTGTCTTTATCTCTTCTGTCTGGGACACTTGATGCAGTGCATGTCAGACGAGTAGCGCCTGAAATGGAACATGCACGCAAACACACACACACACACACATGTGAATACGCACATGCACAGACACGCATGTACACACACACACACACACACACAAACACACACACACACACACACACACACACACTAACATAAATGAAAATAAACAAATGAATAACAAGAACTCAGGAAATTCTGCATGTACAGCTGGTGTGATAACCTAATGTATACTAGAGCCAGTGCTGAGGATTGAATATAAATGTGCTACTACCTACAGTAACAACTAAAATGTATATCTTTGCAAGAGGGTGACAACTGCAGATAAGGACTTTTTTCTTCTCAGAGGAATTTTATCTTTGTTCTTCTTTGCAAATGAACCAATCTACAACTGAGAAACACATTTCTGCAATCAGCATGACAATTGCACACTCTCAACACTTGTGTTATTACTCTGTGGCATTGTGTGAAAAAACTGGACATTTTAGAGTGGCCTTTCACTGTATTGTGACCAGACCTGTGCAATAATCAAGCTGTTTAATCAGCATGTTATATGATATAATATGCCACAGGTGTGCCATACCTGCAGGTGGATGGATTACTTGGCAAAGGTGAAGTGCTCATTAACACAGATTACATTTGTGAAAACAATCAGAGCCAAATAACCCATTTATATTATAGTTAGCTACTGCAAGCTATTTGTAAGCTAATACACTTTTTGTGGAATTCACCAAATATCTCAAAGCATTTCGCTATCTTCTGTGCGTGTGTAAAAAAATAATCTGTCACTTTAACATAGCCCTGGCTCCGTAAATTGTAACATAAACAAAGTGGTGAACACTGCTCACATCAACAAAGCCATAGTAAAATCCCCTTCACACATTGGCTGTTTCTCAATTCCAAGAACGCTAGGTACATACTTGTTTTCTTGAGAGGTACATTTTTGCCAAGTGTCCTTCTTGGAATGGTCTTGCAAGAACGCGAAGACAGATCTAGATTGAGATTGCATATATTTGTCTATCATATATTTGTCTATCATTCTAGGGCTATTGTGCAATACCTAGGGATGACAACACTGAACGCTTGATAGCCGGCGGCCTGTAAGCGGGACCTCACACTTACGAAATTGTTGTAGCACATTTTAAACTAGACTCCATCTTGATACATCGACCACAGATTTGAAGTTAAAACATATATATTCTCGCCTCAAAAATTCTTAAAACAGCATTTCGTGACACAATAACAGTAGTATTTCGAAAAGCATACCCAGTATTGTTGTGCGTTTTCTCGACTGCCATTGCCGCTTGTTGATTCGAAATGCATTCTGGGATATTCCGCGGACAAGTTCACACACAAGTCACCACTGGATGCATCCTTGGTAAAAACCGTTAATCAAGAACACTTCCTGGTATTTTATCCGTTCTTGGCTAGATGCGAACGAAGAATAGTGGGCTTTGAATGATGACGTCTGCATGAACAGAAAAGAACGCATATTGAGAAACAGCCATTAACTCATCCCGGACTTTGTCTGTGTCTTGTCATTTCACACACCTGGTGCCCATTCCCCTAATTGGCTTTAGTATCTGTAGCCCTCTGTTTCTCCCTGTCCTTGTCGGGTATTGGTGCTGTTCTGGTGAGTGTTGATGTCTGTTTGTTGAGTTTATATTAAATGTATCATTGTCCTGAACCCCAACCTGCGTCTGGTTTCTGCCACCTTCCACTTGCTGCGTGACACAAAGCATGATGTTTCACAGATGGATGGACCGTTCTGCCTACATTCTGACATTTCTAAAAGCCCTTAAAATTGAACACCATCTTGAGGAAAAAAGACCACAGGGGATGACTACAGACTACAAAAGCAGTTTTTTACCACTGAGGTGAATGGAGGTGGCCTGCATCGGCCTTTGGCCTTGATGAATCTAAAAAAAACTTTTCTTAATAACGTTCATGAAAAACCTGAGCTTTGCCAAAAGGCTCATTCACACTCTGGTGCTCCAAGGTTGACCATGGACTAGGAGCGGTGAAGAAACTCAGCCGTTTCTTTGCTCAATGGCAGGTCCTTGGCTTTTGTGAGTCGGCGACTAGAACGAGTTTTAAATGATGGCTGCCTTTAAGTCTGAGAAGTGGAGGGGGGGGGGTTTGCTTGGGGATGGAGGCGGGGAAGTAGGGGTGGGGGCGAAACACTGAACTAACATCCCATGGTGAGGTTTGTGGGGGTTGGTGGGGTCAACACGATCCTGAATAGATTCTGGTTACAGTTGATTCTGTGCAGGGAAGTGGTGCTTGTCGAATGTGTCTGTGTGTGTGGCTGAATGCATGTATAAATGCATTTACAGTGCTTTGTCTGTGTGTTGTTAGAAGAGTGTATTTCTATAATCATGTCATCCTACATGTGACCACACAAGCTCTGCAGTATTTGAATGTATCCACTCACCACTGCACACAGATAAAACCCATGTGTTGACGATGTGTTCACCTCATTCCTTCCCTTCTTCACCATGTGACACAATCCATACCTAAAACAATATACGCTATATTTAACACAATATACAATATATAAAGTATAGACTACATTACCACACACACACATTGTCAAAACATTGCTTTTTCTATTATTATGAAACTGTCAGTCTGCTCTTGGCTGGGTCGATCTCTTATTATTACGTTATCAGCGAGGACTGTTGACAGAAGTAATGGTGGATATGTAATAGCATGCAGGGGGTCCTAAAGTATGGGGGGGGGGGCATTCACCTCCTGGTTAGCTAGAGAAGGAGACAAAGCGAAGAAGTGTATGTAGGAGGCAGTGTAGGCTATACAGCATGTTCTGTGTGCCAGACCCCCCAACAAGACCCCTTAATCCTGGGGCAGGGACATGGCAACAGTGGTGCAGCCGGTATAGTTCAGGGGATCCAGAAGTCGCTGGTTTGATTCCTGCAAAAGCCTCACCAGGGGTCTCTGAGCTGATATGGGGAAAGCGATTTGAGTGGCCTTGAAGGTTGGTGAAGCGTTATATAAATGCAGACCATTTATTGACCTTTTCACACAATGTCCTTAATTAAGCAGTGATTGGTCGGTTTAGACGTGAATGCTTTCTCCTGTGAGTGGTATGGATGGAGTCCTGTAGGAGCTATACAGTATATAATAAGTATAGACAGAGCAGATTATCACCCTACAGAAGGAGGCCTTTCAACATGTTTATCTACTGAGTGCAAGTAGACAAACAAATGTTGACACAATATTTATTTAATCGACAACATCGAAATATAACAACAATTTTTTATTGTAAAACAAAATATAAAAATATAACAATATTCAAATGGCATAAATATATTAGATGATAAATGTTAAATATAATTGTTGCTAAAGCAAAAGGCTAATGGGCCATCCATATAGCAGTTGCTGCAAAATATTTCAACGTTTAAAGTTACTCAGCAATGGAAAAGTAATACACTTTATTTTGGCATCAAGTTCAAATATCAACAAGCTTTCTCCAGAATGACTGACCACTTTTAAATAAAACATAGAGCTATTATTGAGATTCATTGTTACTCTCTTATCGACCTTTGAATATTATTCTATATATCTGTGACTTCTGGTTCCAATACAGCTGCTAAGTAAAATTAATAATCCCAAAGCGGTACTTGAATGCTGTCCATTGTAATTCTTCATTACTGTAATTAAGAGAAACAATACAGACAATGAAAAATTGACTGCTTATGCTGAGGGTATGTGTTCACATTCCCATAAAGCTACAAGATCAGTGTGTGTGGCTAAATTATTCCAACTTAATCCTGTGTAACCGTTATAAAAAAAAAATAATTCTTTGTAAGATACATTTAGTGTTTAACTGAATCTTATTAAAGAACAAATGTTCCTTTATAAACGCACAAGGCACTGGCTATAGCTTTCTATACAGCAAAGAGCAACAGAATGGCCTTATAACAGTGAAAGCAGAAGTAATGGAGAAACAGGTGTTAAGTGAATTGCCTCTTCATGATTAGGGCCATAAACACTTTTGGTCAGAGGTTAGGGGTTGTACAGGCTTCTAACGCATTACAAAGCGACAAATCTGGAGAAGGTTATCCATCTCAAATTAACATCATTCCACTCACCGTCTTGCCCCCGAAGCTGAAGGTAACCTACAGGCCATATCAATTTAATTGTCCAAAACTCTAACTTTACTTGCTTATCACGTGGATGCATTTAAATGTGTGCATAACATTCGTAAACATATTCATGAACATATAGACTAGAGGATTTGGCATTTGGAAAATTGTCTCCCCCATTACTGCATGCAAACACTGAAATGTAATGTTAAATTGAATAGTGTGTGCGTGTGTGTGTGTGTGTGCGTGTGTCTACGCGTGTGCGTTCATGTACGCGCGTACGCATATGCGTGTGCGTGTGTGTGTGTGTGTGTGTGTGTGTGTGTGTGTGTGTCATCATCCCCTCCATCGCGGATCCATAAAAATGACCCAGGACGTAACAGGAAGCAGAACACCCTCATCCATCATCGCAGACCTACACACCATCCCTCTATCACCGCATCACCATATCACTCTCCCCTTCCTCTGGAGAGTACACGGTGATAATGTGGCTCTATTTGTTGTTGGCCCTGAAGCCGGCCTGTTTAAATCTCCCCGGTGTTCCTTTGGCCCCTGCCAGCTATCCATTACACAGGCACACACGTACAGGCTGCTGTTAGCCATTTGTCACCGGCTAATCCCGGTCGCTTGGCTAGAGGTGTTTCACAGGCACGTACTCGTAATGAGAAATGCACCGGCACAGATGCTGCAAAAGTGTGCGTGCGTGCGTGCGTGTGCGTGTGCGTGTGCATGCGCATGCGTGTGAGTGTGTGTGTGTGCGCATGTGCGTGTATTTTTCCTAACTACTGTATAGTGACCATGCGAGGCTAACATAAATAGTTGGTCCCGTGAAATATGCTATTAGTGCTGGTATATTAATCATAAAGCTCGTTAAACAGGAGTGTAAATAAACAATGAATGGAGACGCCGCGCCCCACACAACTGAATAATATAAGGCCGCCTGGTGTGGATGGACGTAGTCAGGCACCTGGGTAACCGGTCCACTGCTTGGCAACCAAACCTAGTTGCTACGCTGAGATGTACTGCATGACTGATGCTATGACGATAAATTAGCTGCCGGTTGGTCGGCTGTAACTGTGGAGCGGTTATACGGAGGCTGTGCTCTGTGGCTTTTGGGGAAACCCTGTTGACTCTTATTCTCTCAGAGGTGATTTCTTTTACGGAGCTTATCGTTAGCAAAGGGTCAAGAGGTTTATGATGCCTGCATGATGTGGTCATAGCATAGCACAGGACAGAGAGACCAGGGGTCTGTCTGTTTTTGTTTGACGCATTCATAGGCTTCTGTGTGTGTGTGTGTGTGTGTGTGTGCGTGTATGTGTGTGTGTGTGTGTGTGTACCCAATATGTGAGAGATTCCTATTTTACACTTGTTAGCAACAAATAATGTTAATATCACACTCATATTCATTTATACTATATCATTTTTGGTCAGCTAGGTTACATTACAAATTTGAATTTAAATTGTAGTTGAATTGAATTTGTTTTGAATTGTGGGTTATTGGTTTGTTTATGTACAAATGTATGTATGTCCATGCATATTTGTGCGTACAACAGGTATGTACTGTACTACATAATGTACATGTGTGTCTATTCATCTGCAAATGTATTCATGTGAGTGCATAAGGACGAGCAAACTGTTAAAACTCCTGGAGCTCCACAATGGATGCTCATCCATCTAAGGACACGTTAGAGGAGCCACATCCATCATGCTGGACTTCAAAATCAATGCAGAATTAAACATGACAGTGATTAAATGAAAGGGAGCTGCATGTTCTGTCTGATTTATGACTCATTATAATGCTATCAAGAGATACCGTGATATACTTTATATCTATTTCATTTTTGACGCCAGTTGCAAAGTTAAACAGTTGTGTTAAAAAACTCTTTAAAAAGGGACGTTGAACTTTTTTTAAACTCTTGCATATAAACTACCAGATGGTTATTAGTTTTGCAGACACGGGGACTTATAATAATGAGGTAAAGAGAAGCTTCAGAGTTAAACACTCGTACGAGATGTCATATTTTCCCCAGACCAATATATTACATTCTATTACCCATTACCTATGACCACAATGAAGGTCAATTAGATGGGACTGCTGTTTGCAACTGTAATTCTTCAGTATAATTATATTTAGCGAATATATTTGCAAATAGAAAGCTCGATTGGCCTCTTCTGGTGTCTCATTATCTAGTCACGTCTCAAATGTCCTTTATGATGGACATTTGAGACATGACTAGATAATTGAAAAGATAGTTTGACGCCCATATTGCAAACACACTTTAGGCTGAACCACGTAATCCAACCTGCTTTTCACAGTGCCTCTGTCTAAGTGGTTTCTACCATGCGGGCAGCTTCTATTCTGTTCTGTTCTGCCATCACCCTGTTTTGCTTTTGTTTGCCCCAACATGGTCGGCACGGTAACCTGCTGAACCCTAACGACGGTCGTGCATGGTTAAGTGCCTCCTGATTGTGGACATAACTGAATGGCGGTAACGTCTGCCAGATTCTGCTCTTCATCACACACGCTTTGTGTGTCTACATCAGCACGTTGCCACACATTCTAGTACACACACACACACACACACAGACACACACGAACAGCCCATTCTTTGTGCTTAAATCCCTCCACAAACAGTTAGCCGATCCATTGACTGCAGATGCCCCAGAGTGTGTTTTTGCCGAGGAGCTCCCGTCAACATTTAGCTGACACGTTGACGAGCAGATGTTGAAGCATGTCGTCGTTTCTCCTTCTGATGGGATTGTCTCGGGAACGAGAGCAGACCCATTTCCCAAGAGTGAATTGTGGGAAGCAACCAGGCATTCAGGAGAGCTAATTCAGCTCTGAGGGGTTCAGGGTGGTTGGCTGTTGTAAATGCTGATGGCCGGGACCTCCACTTTGCCTTCGTAACCCCACCAGAACACTGTGTTGTGACAATGTTGTGCAAACAAACAGTTAGCAAATGTGAATTATACAGGGACCATGATACCACATTAAACTTATGATCTATTTGGTTAAACCTTCAATTAATAATACCGTCATAATAATAATAATAATAATAATAATAATAAATGTATAATTATAATTATAATATGTATTTAATATTATAATAATTATTATTATAATAGATGCAACTCTAAATATAATAATAATAAAAAATACATATATATATATATTTA
>JAODUE010081837.1:0-10769 GCA_027564755.1 Amblyopsis hoosieri
GTATATCTGTCTATATATATATATATATATATATATATATATACTGTACTGTACTGTATGTATGTCTGTATATATACAGTATATTTGTATATCTGTCTATATATATATATATATATATATATATATATACACTGTACTGTATGTATGTCTGTATATATACAGTATATTTGTATATCTCTCTGTCTTTCTATGCATCTGTCTGTCTGTGTTTGTTTGGCTGATATGGACTATGTTGAACCGTCACATTCCACAGCATCTTATGACCTCTCAACTTTACTCAGCCAGTCTACAATCACACATTTGGCATCCGGATTTGTCGTCAGCTGTGAGTGATGTGCGCCGCGCACACACCGAAGATGTGCCCCCAAAAATGTCTCCTTACATCAGTGAGGCGTGATTCCATGTGAGTACATGTCATCACCAAATGTGTTTGGACAGCAAATACTCTATGATGGATGCCACCTTAAATGGCCATGAAAATCCTCCCAGGAAATGATTAGTCCTTTATAGCTATAGATACTGTAGATGTGTTGAGGATGCAGTGATTTGTAAAGGTTATTTGAATATGATTTGTTTGTTTTTATTTTGCGAAGCACATTTGCACATGCAAATTATTTGACCTGCTGGGGTTTTGTGTATTGTAACAAACATACAAAAAGATAGACAGACAAACAAGTTACAAATAAGTGTAACTGATAAAGCATCAAAGAAAATGTTGTTACCATAATTGTTTTGTTTGTGTTGTGATTCATTATGTATTTTCACTCAGGCTTGTTGGTTGTGTATGTATATTCAAATCACATTTCACTTACAGTGGTACCATAATGTCTTGAACTCATTATGAGGACTATCTCTATGGCAACACAAAGCCCATAAGGAAAAGATACATTTTTTTCCCCCCATTATCCTCTATGATTAATTCATATTTAAATAGACTCTGGAAGTGTTTGAAAAGCAAATACACAACCGTGACAACAAGTAAAGTGTCTGCTGATGCCAGTGACACAACGTATTTAAAACATTTAGTGGGAAATATAATGTGGTGAATTGGCTCCAAAATATGGTACATTAATTATGTATGGAATGGAATAAATGTACGGAAGTCAAGATCATCAACTTTTCAACAGCAAACTTTATTCATTTCCATAATGTGAATATTTTTGCTAATCATTTGTGCAGTCTGAAAGGAAATGAATGGACTTAATTAATTTTCAAACCTATATAATTCAAAACTTATTAAAATATGGTTGTGTAAAACATGCCAAGCATATTTTTTTCCCCAGATGTGATATAATTTTTATGTTATAACAAATTGTCACAGATTTTTCCTCATACTCGACATAGCCAATCAAATTGGGGCATGTTTACATTTTTAATTTTTTTACAGAAGCATCACACCAGCTAAAACAAAATGTTCAGCTCAAAGGTAGAACAAGTCTGCCAGGCTGACAGTTGGATATTGAATTACATGGGGCCTTATAAAAATTAGATTCAGCAATCCTGGAGAAAGACTGTCGATATTTGAACTTGATCAAAACAAAAACACCTCTCCCTCCAATGCCATAGGGGGCTCCCTCATTTGGAAACACATTGCCAAGGCTGGGATATTGTTGTGTGGTGTGGTCTGCACCATTTTGTTTGTGTTCCCATTTGCAGAGCCAGGGGCTGTGTAGAAACAATGTATCATTTGTTTCAGTGCACTCACAGAACAGTCAGCCAGCGATAAATAGGTGTATTAGCTTATAATCGCTTACTATACCTTTAAACCCGTGATGCAACCAATGGCGAGATGTCACATGACCTACTCAGCCATGGGTGTTGACAGCAAATAAAGTCTCCTCTCTGACATAACTGTGCCTAACGTGTGGCCTCAATATGACTCCTCAGATATCAATGGGAGCTGTCACAGTGAAATGCCTATATTTAGTCAAATTACAGTTTTGTTTTCTACAACACAGTATGATTTCTGTTTTGTTGCATTGTTTTTATCAGCTATAGCGTCATCCAATCCAAAAGCCCACTCCTCTCAATTTGACTGACTACACCATTTCGGTTTGACCAAACACAGCGAAATGTAGAATGTGTTCTGAATGCACCCTATATGTTTCCGATCCCAGTGTGACTGTGCGTAAATCAGTTTCGATTCCAAACAGTTAAATCGTCTCGTAAAGCCTGCAGGGCCGAATTAACCACAGAGACCTCCTCATCCTTATTTACCCAGAATGCCTCAGGGTGATTTGCCACGGCCGCATATGATTCCCTTTATCTGTCCTTTCATTCAGCGAGTGCATGAAAAACCATGAGGACCCTTCAGCTAAGGGTTCACCTTGCCTAACTTGCCTATCATGCTCCTGTCGACCCCTGTCTGTCTGTCTGCCTGTGTCTGCCTGTCTGTCTGCCTACCTCTCTGCTGACCTGATCCCTGTCTGTCTGTCTGCCTGCCTGTCTGCCTGTCTGTCTGCCTACCTCTGTGCTGATCTGATCTCTGTCTGTCTGTCTGTCTGTCTGTCAGACAGCCCCATATATTTGCCTGGCATGTTATGGGCTTGTATGGCTGACAACTCTGCAGGGGTCCTGGTGGTAATGTCGCCCGAAAGATGAGCTGAACGACCATCCACTGACACAACCAGGAATGCCCACACACACACACACACACACACACACACACACAGAGACAGACTTCAGAGTTCTGTGAAAGATATATGGAGTGTCTTCTTCAGGAGATAGATCAGTAAAGATGTAAAGAGAGACAGACAGACAGACAGACAGACAGACAGACAGGCAGGCAGGCAGGCAGGCAGGCAGAGAGAGAGAGAGAGAGAGAGAGAGAGAGAGAGAGAGAGAGAGAGAGAGAGAGAGAGAGAGAGAGAGAGAGAGATGCAGACAGTCCCTCCCAAAGAAGTTATTCTTGTTTAAAAGGAATGGGTGTGCCCAGTCAGAACCCAAGCTAAATAATTCCTTGTGTTTCGTTCCAATATACATTACATTCACAACCCTCCTCCTCCAATAATCCAAGCACATGCACAACTGCTTAGTGTGTGTGCGTGCGTGTGTGTGTGTGTGTGTGTGTGCATGTGCGTGAGTCAGCGGTGTCATTGAGACACAGCTGTATTTCGGGAATAGAAAAATGACATAAGGTTTTCACAGTCAGTCTGATGACATCAAAGAATGTGTGCGTGGTGTGTACGCCATGTATTTTATGACAGCAGGTGTTAGATAGCATGTTATGTGAATGATGTTGCTTTAACTCTCACATGATTTCATCATTTGCCACTGTGCATGTGTATTTCATACCAACAGTATGTCCTGTACATTACAGCCTGCCCACACGCTGAAGGGGTCGCCTTAACAGATTGCAGCTCAGATATCATATCTCCGGGCTAGAGATCTGTTGTTGACACCCTACACCGCATCGTGTGTCGAGGCATCGCTTTGCAATAATCGCCCGCGGCACTGTTGGCACCTGTGCTCGCCTGCCATTGGCTTCCTCGGGTTGCTGCTGGTATGGATCAGAGCCACCGTGCTCATTCGCCGCGCCGCGATCCTGTGACGGCACCACTCGTTTGAGTTGAGGCCACCCTTAGTGGAACATAGCGGTTTAAAAGTAGCTAGTGCTAAAGGTGTTTTAATGTAGCCTATATGTGACACTATGGATATAAATATATCTGTTTGGGACTTAGTGTGGAGCCCCAAACAGACACATAGCCTCCACACCACTAGGGGCAGATTAACAGAGGAAGGTACTATTCATGCCAACTGCTCCAGACCTGGAGATAAGATGTAGAAGAGAGGTGGCATTGTGAGTGTGCTTTCTTCATAGGACAGGACATACATCTCCATTGGCATATTACACCACAATGTGTTTATAGTCCTGGGTTAAATTAGACCAAACCAAAGGAAAAGTAATTTTCGCTTGCTAAATTCAAACTCACATTAAAACAAAACACTTCTCCCCAATGCTGTGAGGTGCTCTCTCAGAAGCTCCTAACCACACATTGGCAACTCATTGTGAAGGATGGGGTATTGTTTTTGTGTGCGATCTGCACCACTTTGTTAGTATTCCTGTTTATGGAGCCAGGGCTGTGTGGAAGTACTGGATAATTTTTTCAGCACACACAGAGAGCGGTAAGATGGCTGACCACGAGAAGATATTTGTTGACTTTGATAAAACGTGTATTATCTTACAATCGCCTACTATGCCTTTAATTCAAAGTGTTTGGATCCACCTTGGAACCTCAATCAGTGAGCTATAACACTCCCAATAGCTGACGTTCTATCGCCAGAAAAGAAAACTCTTTCTTGCTCTTAGATCTCTAGAAAACTAAGCACTGAGATCGTATTTAGTCTGTCAGCAATTATTTTCAGGATAATGACTACGACATAATTGAATGATATTATCTTTAACAATGTCTGTTGTTAAATGTACAGAATATTGTTTCCTCACAATGGCTGGTGCAAGACCTATATTCAGCCATTGACAAATGTACTGAGTGTAAGATGCTGGATAAAAGCATTTGCTACTGTAGCCTAAAAGCTGTAAACGTAAATGTAATTGTATCATACACAGTCTGGTGGATTGACAACCACAGACCATGCAATTTGACCTATAGGTCTTAAAGGGACAGGGCGAGACATATGAATATACACATACTGTATATCTATAAATATACTTTCCCAAAATATACATTAACATTACATTCCCAAATGTCTCTTGCAGTTTTATGATGGAGCATAGACCATGAACATTACTTATGTTCATGACTTCTGTTCATGAGAGCATGACATGTCTATGTCATGCTCTCATGACAGCTTTGAGGGATATGGTGTCTGAGCTTCAAAACATAAAGAAGTGAAAAGAATCCAGAGAGATTTGTTTTCAGATTGAGGATGTTTTCATTGCTGCTCTCAGAATAAATTGATAGAATGTCAATGTCGTTAATCTGGTTGCATAGTTCTGATTTTACTGTAATTAATGTAAATAAAGACATTATTAAAGGGGCTGTTAAAAATATGTAAACAATATTTTGTTGTCCTTCAGATTACAATCTTCAATCTAAGTGATTGTAATATCCTGGGCATTAAGAATAGCATTTTCTTTATTATTGGTTTGTTTAAATTAATGTGTGCTGGTTTTAAATAAATAGTACTTCAGAGCTCAATTTTGTATCCAATGCAAAATATTTTGGGGAATAAAATGCTGGAATGACGCTTTTTGAATGTTTACTGTATACACTCTTAGAAAAAAAGGTACGAAAAGGCACAATAGCTGGTACAAAGGCATCACTGGGGTGGTAGGTACCCTTAATAATTGTTCAAAATGTATGGGGTTATTAAACACTTATACTGTAGGCTACTAACTAACATAAAACACATATCATTTAGAGCCTAAAGCTAAAGTAGGCCTAGGCCTATGGATTGTAAACTGTATAAATCCATAGTCTGGACCATAGTCTGGTCACTCATGAATTGATCGTTCAGAATATGTAATCTAGTTTTTGCTCTGCTGCCACCTTTATTTGACTCCTGCGTACCTGCTGCTCTCATTGCACTTTTCAACAGTCTTTTAATCCACACACTGGCCAGCTCTCTGTGCACCAAAGAGCAATGTGATTTACTTTGTATTTGTAATGCTGGGGACTTTAAAGAGGTGGTTAATCTCAGGCAGTCAATGAGTCAGTGACGATGCCTGAGCACACTGTCCTTGAGCCAACTGCCACTTGTTAACAGTTATAACCATGATGGGAAAAGTATATGCACTCACAGAAACACACACACACACAAGCAAGTGGACACACACTTGTGTATAATAGCAAATTAATGCTAATTATTAATATGTAATTATCAGCAACATTTAGTACAACAATATACATGTTTTATATTGTGGCATTAGCCTACAGTGATTCAGACTTCACACTGAAGAGTTTTATGTAGCCTATGACATTTGAGGCCCACACTTGTGGTTGTATCAGATCCATTTTTCCTGGAAATAATCTGGAAGCAATATATTTTCCAGTAGTGTTTTGGACTGAATAGAGGAACACAGTTGTACATTGGTACCTCATCAACAGAATCCACGGAAATCAAAAATCCAAGGAAAAATGTTGAAGCTCTTAAAGAAAGCGAAAATCCAAATTCAACAGAATCCAATACTTTAAAATAAGTATACAACACAAAAATAAATAGATCAACTGCAATAGCAATCCCTAGAGCTGTGGAAAAACTATCCCGACATACGATACATTAGCATATATAGGAGCAGGATACAGGTATTCCACTGTAGGCCTCTATATTATTGACCACATCAACCATGGATAATCAGCGCCCTCTTGTGGCCTAAACAGACCAAGGCCAGTGATTGGTGCCTATGCTAGTCTAGGGTGTGTCCCCTTTTGCATCATGTACAGTAGGCGATGCTTTGACATTGATAGTCTCTCAAAGTATGTTTTTATGTAGTAACGTGTGACTGTCCTGTTAATCACCGCACCTGTTTTAAACGCCAAACAGCAGACAATGAGATTGTGCCAAAGCAATTAACATGTTTCACAGGCTCATATTCAGGCTCATATTCAGGCATACACAGGCTCAAAGTAACGTTTGGAGAATGAAACACGTTTACGTTGTCGTTTGTCTTAACTATTACATATACGGTAAAAACATCTACATGCCAGCGTTGAGTGGAAACGCATGCCTACTGGTGCAATGGCACAATTATCCTTGGCAGTGGGCCTAGACCAGAATATGTGCTATTAATTAAGAAATAGCCTATGCTAATTTGCTAAAGTTGCGTTTCTTTGGGCAATTGTATTTCATTTTTGTCGCGGAGGGCATGTTTGAACGACAGTAACCTCTCTCACTCTCCCTTTGGGTTTGAGGGAAGGCGTGTGTGTGACTGCCAAAAAAGACAGAATTCCCTCTCTCTGTCGTTTTCTTGTATTCCCCGGTTCGCTCCTCTCTCTCTCTCTCTCTCTCTCTCTCTCTTTCTCTCTCTCTCTTTCCTGCCTCTCTCCTCCCGAAGAGATTCAGAACTACGCCCACGTCTTTCTCTGCGTCGCCGCGGCTGCGACCAAATATTACTGGTCTTGACAGCCGTCCGACCAGACCGCCTGGCTCTGTGGCTTCAAGAGCGCCTCTCCCCGGCGTATCGCTGCATCTGGCCGTGGCTTCTTGCCGTCAGATGTGCACGTTTGGGTGGTTTGAAAATACTGCAACGTGTCCTGTCCTATACGCCCACTGTTCTGATCCTTAAATTGTTTTGCCCATGCGTTGTTGTAGCCCATGTACATGCTGTGCTACTAGTGTGTCTAGGCTATCTAGAAAAATCTAGGCTTTCATTAAGCAATATAGGCTACTGTATGCATTGAGTAGTAAGTATAGGCCTATAGGCCCTCTTAGTAGGCCTAAGCATTTACAACTCCTGTTTTCCTAGTGTATGGGCATAACCTTTAACCTTTTAAATATTTGGCATGTGATTGGACGAACCTGTGAACCAGCAGGCTGTTGTTGTCGCAGTAGAAAGTTTGGGAGAAGAGTGAAAACACAGTATTTTCCATTGGGAAAACGCCTTTGTTCTTCCAATACATTCTAATAAAACTGATGCTATCTTGTATCATCTAGACGTTATTTGACTCAAGTTGTTTTCAAGCCGCGTACGTCAGTGGTTCCTTTTCCATTCGGTCCGTTCTATTATAACATGGTGCATTATGCTTGTGCTTTCATACCTGCATGGGTTGCGCTGAACAGAGGCTCCAGTCATCTCGCCGTGAGTCAGGGGCTTTTTGGGGGAAAAGGATGGACGGAGGAGGGACAGAGCAGGGGGACTGACGTCTGGTGTGCGAGGAGGAGAGTGTAGGTGTGGAGGAAACATTTTGAGGGATTCCGTATCTTATTATTTATTCCATATCCGTGTATGTTTTGTTCCTGCCTTTTAATTAACCGAGCTGTCCCTGTTGGTCGTTGAGCCTCATTCCCTTGTTCCATCCTCATTACACAGACTGAACCATGTCCACGAGGTGATTTCATTCACCTGCAAGGCCCTTCATGGCCTGGCACCCTCTCCAACCTCATTCACTCACACACCTCCTCTCTGGTCTGCTCACTGTCCCAACATCAAGACTTAACACTATGGACGACAGGGCTTTAACTGTGGAACTCTCTCCCTGCTGAAACCACAACTCAAGACAGTTCAGGTTAACTGTTCTCGCATGGCGTAGCCTGGTTTTAATTTATGGTTTATTATTATTTATCTCTGGTTTCATTAAGATATTGTTTTTTGTTTCTACTTATTTGTACAGTGTCCTTGGGTTTCTTTAAAGGCAATGGAAATGTAATTTACTGTGTTATTATCATCATTATTATTAAAGATCACGGCCCTTATAGGTTAAGTCAGCGATTGTAAACTAATACACTGTCAAATGCAGTGAATATCTTCTCATTGTCCATTATCTGCCAGTTCTGTATGCACGCTGAAAAGATAATCTGGTGTTTCCAAACATCCCTGGCTCTATAAATGGGAACACACATTTTGGAACTACTGACTTCTAGAATGAAACATATGTAACAGCACCACCTCTGGCGTATGTGTGTAGACGCAGCTTGACAGCTGTTGAATCTCCATCACATAAACAAAAAACAGAGTAAAACATAAACTGGAGACTACTCATTTTACTTTGTACAATTATTATACCTTATTGTTTCCTTCAAGAAAAGTAAAAACACAGTTAATGAATAAAAAACAAAAAACAAATGGTATAATATGAAGAAGGTTACATCTTAAAAACCGTCATTTATTGAATTGAGAATCATGTAAAATAATGTGTATGGCAGGCAGTTGGCTTGTGCCTGAATAAATAATAATGTAATTAGGGATGCGGTTGGCTATTTAAAGACCAGAGTCATACATGCATGACTAAGGAACAACACATCTGGTCTTACATAACATCGACCTATTTGACATCCCATAGCTCCTCAGCCTCAGAGTATAAAATCATCTCAATGTATGATCAAAGTTTAATTCATTTACATACAGGCACATGCACAGTTGAACATCCTCATACTGTATATTAAGTCTCCCGCTTTTAGAACATTTAGTTCCCCATCGTGTGATTTGTGTCTCATAATAGTACACAATCTCCCTTGTTTAAATACACACACGACACACGTGCACAAAATACAGCACACACACACACACACACACAGTCCCAAATCTAAATGGCTCCAACCCACATTTATCCCCTTTAAATCTGCGTCCCATCTGGCAGTGAGCTCTGTAGCCTACTAGTGTAGTGAAAAAGCCACAAATCGCCCACAGTAGCCTACTATACCTTCTCAGACTTACAAGAAAGAAAGAAAAAACATAATATTCCGTTTTCTTATTTATTTTTTCCTTCTTCAGTAATTGCGCCGAGAAGTTCCAATTGCAGCTGTGACGCAGGAGAGCCACTGGAAACTGCGGCCCTGCCTCCGTCTCGGTCGGTCTCCAGGTCCAGTTCTACAGGCACCTCCTTCCTGCAAACATGGCGCCAGCGTACAGCTGTGCGGCCTCTCCAGTAGACGACGCGGAGAGAGGCGGCAGGTAGACAGTAAACAACGGAACGTGTTGTAGAAACTACTTTTAAAGTACTATTGCGACGAAATGCTTGGTTTTGATATTTTGTAACAATCGGGCAGAGAAACGTGGACACGTCAGGTTGCGCGCACACAGAGGAGCCCACCTGTCTGAAGAATCTGCAACGAAGGTAGATTTCTGGATTTTCTCTAAAATGTGAGTCTACCCGAATCCGCTATAATCACGGACACGGCGTCGTGGACAACTCGACGAAACGCAAACGATAACGCATAGCCGGAGTTCGCCTCGTTAGAAGATGCGCCGCTCTCTTGGTAAAAGTAAAGCTGGGGCTTTCAAATAGAGTGTTTCTAGGAAAACAACTTTTGCACGGTTGCGTTTCTAGGATGGATGGGGAACATTACATGCTGACAGGAGTTGAGAGAGACAGAGAGAGACTTCCACCCATCTACAGCACAGCTCCTCCAACGGTAAGCGCTATGTTATTGTATGTTTTACTTTGAGTGTTTTGGATTTTTTTTAAATCTCCAATAATGCTAAAATGTTAAATAATTGTTATAGGACTACGTTTTCCTCAACAAAGTCAATCATACTAATAACACTCATTGAGAAATTAAGTTGCCAAATTATATGTATTACATATTATCTTATTAGGCTACATATGTACAGTCGCCTAAATTATTTATAGCCTAATTGAATATAGGCCACGATGTTTATTATTCAAAACATCTGGACATTTTATTGATTGTGATTTAACGTTTTTAGACCATGATAATAAATATACACTGTAGGCCTAATACACAGTATGACTCAATACAGATCTGACCACATGCAGGTTGCCACATCTATTTCAAGCTGCCCATTTACAAAATTTTTGCTTTCCCTTTCTCGTTGACTCTTTTCTGGTTGATGTAATGTTCATTGTGTCAGGGAGCAGGAATGTGCAGATCAGATGGATTGACCAATAAACATTCTGTCATTTCTCAGACTGGATGTGTCTGGAAATGCCATAAGCTACAGGATTTCACTCTACACACACACACACACACAAACACACACACACACACATATACGCTCTCTCTCTCTCTCTCTCTCTCTCTCTCTCTCTCTCTCTCTCTCTCTCTCTCTCTCACAATAGAGATACAAATTAACACCCCTGGCGCGCCCGCCCGCCCCCCCCACCCCCACCAACCACCCCACCACCCAA
>JAODUE010081858.1:0-14642 GCA_027564755.1 Amblyopsis hoosieri
CCTCGCCACGCTCTAATTGTAGGTGTCATTTATTCTGACACAGATCTCACGCTCCCCCCCCCCCCCCCTCTCTCTCTCTCTCTCTCTCTCCCTCTCTCTCTCTCTCTCTCTCTCTCTCTCTCCTACTGTACCTACATTTTAATATATCTTTTGCCAAAACACACTTTGGGTTGCCTGCTGTCTCTCCACTGATAGCCCGGCTTGTCAGACACTTAATGCAGTGCACCATGGCATAAACACAGCCTATTCATCAGCCAGGAGAAGAGGCCCCTGCATTATATCAGGGGGAGGATAATTAACCCCACACAGTCAATCACCCTCATGCACATTCAGTTTCTATTTGAGATGCCAGTGCAGTCAGTAAGACACAACTAATTCAGTATAATGCCGAACAGTACATACAGTACAGGGATTTAGTAGAAAATAGATATTTAGATGTATTATATTTCTACATTAGGTAGCATATATTATCTTGACAGGTAAGTATTTTACAGCTGATAAAATACAACTATAGCATATAGGCTTACTTATACAATGATATATTTAAATATGACTTAAGAGTTTGTGGGAAATATGAAATGGTTATTGTTCAGTGTAGTCACAGCTAAATCAAATGGTCATAAAACAATAATCTATACCGTTTTTTTAATGGCTGGTGAATATTTATGGATTACAGTTAATATATTTTGCGTGAAATATCCTCAATGAACCGTACTTAAATATTTTTATGGGAAAATACTAAGACCCTCACACACAGCTAAATGGGATTTTGTGGAAGAGCAACATTGCCATCTATCATCTCAAATCAGAATAGCATCTGAGCTATATTTTAAATGTTTTCTAATAGGAAATATTTTCTTGATGACAAATCTATCTGTACATGTAATACAATAACAATAACAACATCAACAATAATAATAATCATCATCATAATAACTGGTAAAAACGTGTGGATCTGTGTTTAATCTTTTGCATTCAGTATCCTACATTAACAACTCTAAATAAAATACAGACTGCACAATACAATTTGTGCACTTGGTCCCTAAACCCTCCTCCTTGAACCACATTGACTGACAAGCTCTTGGTCCATTGATTGACAGTTCTCATGCATATAATTCCACCCACAGTTTTGACTGCCAGTACTGTATGGCAACCCTGGGATTTGTTCCTTTGACCAGTGGAATTGGAAAGTCACTATTTGCATGAGATGAGGTAGCATCAGAAATAGTAACACTGCATTTTGAAAAGTTCCACCGCTGCCTATAATGTAAATATGATTACATTTCTCAAGTAATAATAAGTAATATAAGGAAGGTCGTATCTTAAATAGTGGCCCGCCTAGGCTAGACATTGCATGTGTGCTGGTGATTAAACGTTTGTGAGAGGAATAGCAGTTTGCTTTGCTACGTGGACATATTGGTGGATGCATGACCTACCATACACACACACACTTTATCCTCATGGGAATGTACAGTATGTTCATACATAAGCAAACAGACACATAGGCAAACACACATGCAAACACCCATTCATACACACACATGCACACTGACGCGCGCACACACACACACACACACACACACGCACACATCTCTTTGAGAGAGATGGCTCCTTTCTTAACCATAATTCTATGCATAATGGCACAGATCTGAATGCTCCCCAACCCCTCTTTTGTCCTCTGAATCTTAATTTTGCATTCAGATTGGTTTATTTCTGAGATGCCACAGCAAATCATGGCCCTAATTAATCGGAATGATGCATTGATTCTTCCTTCTACCCTTTCCTCCGCAATTGTGCAATCTTCGTAAGGCTCGTCAGAGATGCGTTTAGAAACAGAAAGACAGTCAGAGAGAGGGGAGAATTTCTGATTATTCGGAACAGATTATTATACAGATGTTTCAAATGAAGGATTTCCTCGTGTGAAATTCTTCATTTGAAAAAATATCTGTACAATAATCTGAACAGATTACTGGCAATTTCAAATGAAGGATTTCCTCGTATGATTCAGCACAATACAGTATTACCGTATGCTACTGTTATAGAAATCAGTGTGCAAGGGTTTACATCAGAAAAGAATGAGAGCATGCCAAACAAACACAATAACAAACACACAACGGACGCAACAAGCAACCCCACAGTGCGTTCTGAGCTTCACCTCTTCCAGAGAACACACTCAAACCACGTCTCTCTCATCCTAGCTTTCCCCTTCTCTCTCTCTCTCTCTCTCTCTCTCTCTCTCTCTCCTCCCTCAACCCTCCCTCTACCCTTCACCATCTCAGCTATAACGGCCCTTGACAGTTGGAGATGAAATAGAAATTTTGATATCAAACACCTACACAAAGGGGGGCTGACCTTTGATCAACAGGCCGTTTGATGTTGTGACATGAAATTTGCATCGCGCGGGAGTGGATCCGGGCATAGAAGGATAATTTCTGGGTGCTGCTAGAAAGCTGTTAAGGTCAAGGGCCTTTTAGAGAAGAAGCCCTCTAATGTCCCGCAAGGGCCGTGCAAATCATTTGATGATCAATACACAGGAACAGAATAGAAGGGGTGCGTGATATTAACTGAGCAGCGATTGAAAGTTTATTCGTTCGGCATTAGCCCATGGCTGGACAAGCTGGGAATTATGTTTTGAGTGTGTGTGTGACAGTTTGTCATCTTCTCTGGAGGAGTCTTCTCAGATAACCACGGTTCAGAGATAACAGGCCTCGCCTCGAGGCGAGCGGAAAGGAAAAAAAGCTCCAAGTCACGTAATGACCCCGTCGTTTGACCATCACCACTTCTTCTTTTTCTTCTTGAAGCCTCTTGCGAAAAATGTGAAACGTGTCATGGGCTGTTTTAGATTATATGAACACATGGTGCGCTGCATCTGAATGCTGTCCATTGATCTCTGTGAGGTGGATCAGTGGAGCTCTGAGCATGGTTAATTATTCAGGCTGGCAAGTCATTTTTCATGCTTGCTGCTGTATGGGAATCCCAAAATAAACCTGTCACTCCTACTGACCATCTTTCATCGAGTCATCAGCTTGTAGCCTCATTAGACACACTGTACAGGTAGGAAGGGGAAGAAACACACATATGTACAGTTTAGCGGTGCATCAATAACTTTAATCTTATTTCACAAAAAGCCATAATCATTCCCCTTTCCTGTAATCAAAATTTCTGTTCAGTTTTGCAAGAGACAGTTTATACGATTCTTATAAGACCTGAATGGTAAAATAATGCATAAACGCACAATAACTCAATTTCTGTATTTTGTGTGTGTATGTGTGTGTGTGTGCTCTAACACATTAATTGCATGGGCTAACCATTTTCTTTCATTGATTGCGTTTGGTGGATGAGGCTATTTCAATGCTTGCCTGGACACTTGTTATGCATCCCCAATGTAGACGATGGAGATATATTTCACTTGGTTAATAGACCACCCATGGCACAACATTATTTTCACATTAAATGTTTAATAGCAGACAAATTGTAAAATGTAACAATCACTCTTGGAGAATTCATCCTGACAACTGATATCTTTGCTGAAATATGTGTGTTCTTTCTATGCTTATAATAATGACACCTCTGGCAATAAGATATACATGCCCATGAATGGCATACAGTCAGAGTTCACCAGAAATGTCCTCATGTCTGAGAAAGACTTTATGCATCCCAATAAGCTGCAGAGAAATTAAATAAGACCAAATATGGTCAAATATATTGCGTTACCTCACTCAGCATGTTTGCTGACAGTAGTATGAGGTAACATTTCTTAAGAGTGAGGAGTTTGCTGGCCTGATCAATATTTAAGTTCCTTGTAATTATCTCACCATTACACTCATTAATTACATTTTCAAGGCTCATTTCCAAAGTTAGTCGCAGCTGCCCATTCTGTGGAAGAATCCAATTGAGAGGGGGTGAGATGGGTGGGCAAAGGAGAGGGAGAGAGACCTGATTAATACTCTGTCTCTGTCTGAAATGGGCTGCCACTCACAAAGGAGGAGAAGGGGGAGATGCTAGTGTTCTGTCATCCGAGACTACACCAAATGAGATACAAACGAGGTCTTTGGCGGCCAAATCAATAAGTTCCTCCAATGAGCCGAATTTAGAGAGTGCGCCTTCCTTTGAAGCAATCCTGACAAACACCCTGCTTTTTTTTTTTGCTAAGAACATCAAGTGTCCTCTACTCTAACTGCAGGATACATAAAATACTGAAAAAGAAATTGAGTGAACACTGAGTTAGATCGATGCCGGACTGACATTCTGATGTTATTCAGTGGAACATGAAATTGCACTGTGCAGGCTGTTGAAGTCATCGAACATGTTGTCTACTGCTGTCCCCTTGAGGTCAGAAACAGCTTGGTCAAATATGATAGATAACCAATAACAACTGACCAGTATTTGCACAGCATAACTAAACCGTAGTTCTTAATGCAGTGCCACTGCATTGTAACTGTGGTGTGTCAAATGGGCAGTGTTGGGCAAGTTACTCAGGAATTGTAATTAGTTACTATTTACTTATTACTCCTTCAAAAAGTAATAATATTAAAAGTAATTCGTTTTGTTACTAGTTACATTACTATATTACTTTCACAATCACTACTCTGTCTCGCCCCTTCTGAAAAATGACAACCTGTGTAGCAAGCAAATTTTAACTTTATTGGAACAATAATTAACATTCACCAATCAGCCAAAGTGAAAACATTGCAGCCTCTCAAATCAGGTGATTGGACAGGTTGATTCCATTAGCCTACCCTAAGTTTGCAAGGACCAGAAATCTCGTTCTAACGCAGTAATGCAGCATTACTTGTAATTGTAATTGTAATGTTATTACTGTTTTAGAAAAAGTAATTAGTTACACTACTAGTTACTGGAAAAACACTGCAAATGGGATACTGTATAATAAGTCCATTGACAAATTGACATGTACAATGACACTGAACAAATAGAGAGTGGTTATGGGTCAGACGATAATTTGGTGGATATTTGTTTTTCTGTTGCTTGTTTATATACTATAATCTTCTATGTGAAGCGTTATGTTAAAATAATATTTTAGACAGCACAAAACCTCTGATCTTAATAATTTAGTCATTTTTTACGAGTCAGAGGAAGGGAGAGACAGGGAGTGATTTGTGCTCTTATTAGCCCAGAGCAGCACATCCAGGGTGACGCATGACCATGCTAAATGCGATCACCGCCAAGCCAACCTCCCCATCTGTCCAGGAGGACAGGCTGCCAGACTGGCTAGACTATTTTACTGTGACTCAACAGCTGTCATCATCCATCTACCAAACATTCCCATGACAACTCCAACATTAGTTGAACAGGACAAATCATCTAAAACTGTGATGAAATGGTAATTATTTGAAAGGTTCTTACACATATTACTAAATAGGAGTAATATCTTCAAATACATAAGTATAAAATTAACCAATTGTTATTAACCAAGCATGTTAATTCCACAAGGGGGTAGACACAGGTCACATTAGTCACAGAAAGCCTCATCTGGTCGAAGCACACAGTGCTGAGAATGCTGACACATGCCATCTACGTAATACACTACCCTCGCGAGACCATTCTGATCTCGCGAGCTTCAGTTTAATTTCGCCGTGAGAAGAATCATTTTTAATGTGTCCGTGTAGCAACTGAACTTTCCAATCAGCGTCGTGTTTAGCTATGCGGGCGTGGTTTATGTGTGCTTACAGCAAAAACGACAAGATGGTTCATCCAATCAACAAGTATTTGCCATTCACAGTTTGGCTCCGCAGATGGACTTGTGACAACAATTCCTCTGGCATGTCAGGTCAGTAATACACACATATAAGAAATAGTGTAGACAGGTATGGTGACTTTATCAATAATGTCAGGCATCCTGCCTATTATCACCACGTACTGAGGTTGAATATGTATGGTTTTCGAAAGCCACTGGTGAAAGTGTTTCAGTGAGCCCTTGTCTGCCCATTTGTTTGGCAATGGTTAACACATGTCAGCCTCCGCAAGCCACCGCAATAATGAGCTGAACCGCTCCGCGGGTTGGCACGCATTACATATGGATGCACTCTGAAAGCATGTAATCGCTTGGCAGTATAAGGGGCAGGATCGAGAGGGGCTGTTCGACTTCTGAGATATAAGTGGTTCGGCCTGTCGGGGTGGGGGGGGGGGAAGGGAGAAGAAGGTGGCCTGAATCAGACGTCCTCTTCCACATAGTCCGAGACGAGGCCTACAGTGTTGTTTCACGTCTGCACTGTAGAGAAATCAACTGGGAGATGGGGTGCTAACATAAACCTGCCTTTAGTGTGTCTGTCAGTGTGTGTGTGTGTGTGTGTGTGTGTGTGGCATGCACATAGCGTTATACAAGACCATATGGTAAGAGGAAAAGGTCCAACCCCCCTGACAGTGACAACAGAAAGCAGATGGCTGTCTGTCAGACTGCAGCACAACACAAACAGGTAGGCCTGTTCAATGTGCTCCTCACAACTATGTCAGCCTTGATGGTAACATAACTGCAATTATTGTGTAGGGCCATTCAAAACATTATGTGACATTGCACATCATCTACAATTTAAAATAAATAAATTAGTGTACACTTGGGTTTCATAGGTGGTGTTGTGTACACCATCTGGTTTTGTTTGAAAGCTGCAGCGATACTGAGATGTTCACACAAGTATTATCAAGATCCACAAGGGGGCAAACTCTCTCCAATATTTACACTAGGATTACGGTACTTTAAAAAATATTTTTATAGTGACCTGTTGAAAAATAAAATAAATAAAATATATATAATATATATAATAAAATATTTATGTTTTCAGATTAAGTGTCTTTCAATAGTTTGATAATACTAAGAATACATTTGATAATACTAATTAGCCTACTCAAACAACAAAGTCATTTCCTTTAATAACTACAACCTTTTGTTTGACCCATGAAATTAGTTTCCCCAGCTTTGATTAATTCATACTCATTCCTGGACCCTACCAGGAAGGAGTCTGGGGAAGGGGGGGGTTAGTGGCTCAACTTGACTTTGGGGGGTTGAGACGGGAAACAGGTGTCACCCATGACCTTCACAACTCTAACACTAGACCTCACAATAGCCTCGCCTGGTCACAAGATACTGCCTACATACACAACATAAAGCCATAAGACACACAAGGTAAAGCCTTAAATTCCCTCCCTGCTAGAAGACACAGAATTCACCGAAGCAGGTAACTTCAGACACCGTGCACAGCGCTGGCCTGTTGAACATGAATACAAAATACAACACAAGTTGTACTTTATTTCTCGTGTGTTTCACCCCAGTCTCACCTGAGCTTCGGAAGATGGCCCCCCTCAGATAAGGTAGAAAACACAAGCCCTAATCCCGATGTCAGGATTAGGTGAAGCCGGAGGCAACGGGAAAGTCTGCTGCGCGGGCTGGATGTAGGAGCTGCCGGTGTCGGTGTCCACAACGCATCTGTCAGCGCCCGCTCGTATCACCAATCCTCGCTCGCCGCTGTTTTCCTCATAAGAAAAAGATTAATTCTGCAGATTATGTAGTTGAATAAAGTACTTACTGTTAACTAGTAATTGGGAGACTTGGGATGGCAGCCGGTCAAGCAAAGGTAGAGGACACAGCAGTCCTTCACAAAACTGGTATGCCTCCTAAGGAAATGTAGCCAATTTTTACATCTAAAAATCACAAATGAATGAACACAACCAGTTTACACTCAAATATGCAAGGCAATTCACTAAACAAGCTAATGAAATGTGCATAAAAGATGTAACGGCACAATAAATTCACCAATTTGACCTGTGTTATAGCCATAATATCAGTAGACTATTTGACCCAAAGCAATGCCTCCAGTGCTTTGCTAACATTCCATCATGTGAACAGCTGTACAAGTCATCAACACAGCCAAGATCCCACCACAAACATGCATTATAGTCCCTACATAGGAGGGCACACTGCACATACATATACAGGCTAATGGTTATCCAGCTTGTGTGTCTGCGGTATGAGCCTGACAGCCAACTGTTGGAGGCCACAGAGGCAGATGGCCGCCAAATAACTTTTATTGGATGCCCCCTTGCACATGCGCTCCGAACACATCGGTCACGAACACTGCTGGGCCTACGCCAGAGGCATTCTGTGTCTCTCTCCAAGATGTAAGAAATGTCCCCGGCCTATCAGGTGAAATGAGCACATTGATACAGTCAGTGATTTATGTATTTTACTGTAACATGCCTGCTGTATGCCGCTTAGCTGTAAGTGGCCTATGGTGCACAGCTCAGATGGTGGAACCAACAAATTTTACACGTGTGCCACCAGAGTGTGTTTGTGTGTGTTTATGTCTTGTGTGTCTATTCGCTTGTGTGTGTGTGTGTGTGTGTGTGTGTGTGTGTGTGTGTGTGAGAGAGACAAGGTGAGTTTGTGCTGTGTGTGAATATACGCTGTGTGTGTGTGTGTGTGTGTGTGTGTGTGTGTGTGTGTGTGTGTGTATGCATGCGTGTGTGATTGACAGCGTCATATTGCAATGCTATATGCTGAGACAGCGCTGAAAGCTACAGGTGCCATGTGTGGTGGGTAGGGGATCATCAACTGTTCCTGAACTGGTGCTCCAGTGTCAGACACGCACACGTGCACGCACACACGCACACACACACACACACACACACGTATGTTAGTTCACTCTACTATGTCCTTGGTGCCGTGCACTGTCCAGAATACACAGACATTGGACTCTAAGTACACAAGTGCAGCGGGACACCGTGCAGATATTAGATTGTGTCGCTCCTCGCAGGACATAATATATACAAATATACACATTCTCCTCCAGGAATGTAGACACTGTAGATGTGGTTCAAACATGTTAAGTCCTAAAAAATTATATAGTTCTATGGTTAAAATGAATTACCCTTGGATTTTCCTGCAGCCATATACAGCGCGTTCATATTTTAATAATCGGAAGTGTCGAGGGTTTGTGCCCACACCAACATGTCGCCACTGATAGCAAATCAAGAGGGAAAGACCAGCAAAAGTGTAGCCAAATAATGGTTTCAGCGCTGCTCTGTCGGTAATATTAGCGATATAAACTAGATGCAAAATCACATAGCAATCTATCAGAAGTGTGCGGTTGAGATATGGGCGAAAACGAATCAAAGTCATGGGGCCGCACTGGCGTGGCCCTACTCTTGAGAGTTAGGGCTTGACATTTTCTTGCAGGGCGTCTATGAGCTTGTCCCAAAAGAGGCTAATCTAATCAGTTGACACAAGCTAAAGACAAACTGTAGGTTAGGCTTTAGTGATGCCAGTAGCTCAACACAGCACCAAGATTAAAGTCACTTCAGACCAGACTGGAGACAGTCTTTTTAGGATATCACCGTAATGTATTTATTTTACATATCAGGTGTATTTAATTGCTTAAAGCGGTCTAACTTTCTATTTCTCTGTCTCCAACAGCAGTGGATCAAAAGCCCTTAAACAGTTTAACACCTAATTTGTTTTTCCTCCAAATGGAATTCTTCTGCAAGCTGTGTTCTTACACATATTTGTTTGTGGTGGGGGTGGGAGGGGAAGGGGAGGGAGAGGTGAGAGGCAAGGATACCATCATACCCCCTTCTGAGATGGACAAGCCCCTATTATCCCCTCTGCTTGCCCCCCTCCAGGTCTTCTCTGAGTGGGGGTTCATAATTGGACCTTTGTGCTGTGTGTGAATTCTTCGCCTGCACACACTTTCCCAGACTGTGTCCGGACACCAAACAGATGGGGCATGTGTGTGTTAAAAGACACACACACACACACGCGCGCACACGCGCACACACACACACACACACACACACACACACACACACACACACACACAAACCAAAATATACACAAGCACCCACCCACACCGACTCTGTTACCCCGATTCATATTTTTTAAAAAGCTTGACAATAACAAGAAAGGGAGTTTCCGAGGAGACCTTGCACCCCTGTATCTGTACGCCACGGAACATACAATAATGTTTTTGTTGTGGGGATGTTTGAAGTGAAGGGAAGAATGTGCCCGTTTTTCGAGGAAAGGCCTGGAGACAATGGCAATGGCCAAAGGTCTATTGTCCGTTCCTTTTCTGGCTTTATTCACATTATTGGACATTGTGGTAAACAGCATGGCTTGGAAGAAAGCAGCATGTTGCCAGGGCAACAAGAGTCAGTAATTGTCTGCTAGTGCTTTAGAGTTTGCAGCTGCAAGACCTCTTCTCTCTCAAAGAGGCCTGTTTTGGCCATCGGACAATAATGGCGAAAAACAGGGGGGTTGGGACAAGCACTCCCATTCCTTCTTTTAAAACTCAAAGCAAGGACGCTGCAGCACACTCCTGTTTACTCCCTTATAGGTCTGGTTATAGGCCTGGTTTTGGCTCTGCCCAGGTTCCTTCCGTCACTACAGCGCTTCACTGTGCCACTGCATCGCTCATGTTGTCCCTATCTCCATCACACGCCTTCTTCACTCTTTCAAGCATTGTCTTTCAGCTCTTCTCTCTCTCTCTCTCTCTCTCTCTCTCTATGTTCTGGCAGGTAACTCTGTATGCCAGGAGATAACAGAGTGTTGTAAGGCCGACTTGCTCCATAAGTCGGCTACTTGTTAGGTTGTCGGGAACGCTTCATTTTGACACTCCTAGCCATCAGCAAATGTGCGCGGTGATCCATATCTCCTACGCATGGAAGATTCCATTTCATATCACCCTAAGGGGCAGGGAAAACATTATCTTTCCACATGGTAGACAATCTGTATTGTAATTGCCAGTGACAAGAGAATGGGTTTTAGTATGTCTTCTGACAGATCACATTTATCTGAAGACTTTTTGTGGGTGTGTATGTATGTGTTATTAGATATCACATCTGTGCCATCTGAATGCATTTCTGTGAAATAACAGTTAGGTCATAGGTCATTTAGAATACACTTAAATTCAATAGACTTGCATACGGTCAGGCCAGACCACTGCCGTAGCCACGGGTGGACCAGGGTGTGCCTGTGTCACCCAAAGAGGCAGCTGGCACACCCAGAAATCAAATGCCGAAAGAATGCATTTTTTGTTATAGCCTTGCTAAAAGGTTTTGTACGAAACATAGGCTATTATGGTTTAATTACTAATTATAATTGGGGATTAGCCGCTACAGATACCGGCACTTTTGGTATCGGTCGATACCGAGTACCGATCCGATTCCAGTGTTAAATTAAATTTTAAGTTAAGTTGCAAAGTAGATGACAGCCAATCTCTATTTTAGGACTTAGATGCATTTTAGAAGCCTGCTGCTGATAGTGTGGCCTGGGTAGGTTAGACATGGCTGATGCTTGACAGTAGACCTACGCGTGTAAATTCATTCAATTGGATTAGCCCCATGGATCGGATACAACTGTCCAATTGGCACCGATACCGATCCAGCTATTTAAATCTGTATCGGACCGATTTCCGATCTCAGTATCGTATCGGTGCCACTCCTGATTATAATAGTCCAAATGTTCATTCAACCACATCCATGATCACAGTTAAAAAGTGTATCTTACGTGCAACTTTGTTGACTGCCCCTGCGAGCATCACACAGGAGACGGTGTAGTAGCCGGTGTCATTCCAAAAAGTGGTTGTCCGATAAAAAGTGATTGTCATCCTCGTCTGCAGCTGATTATCTGGCTGAAACAGTCAACATGTGCAAATATAGGCCTAATCCTACCTTTATGTGAGTGGTAATAGCAAAGATAGTTTATGTTGTGAAGCGTTAATGTTTCTTGTAAACAAATAATCACAATTTTAGCCAAATATGTGCAGTTTGCAGATATTTTCAATGTGTAAGCTCTGTGTTTGTTATGTCAAATATCCTTATATTTGGAAATGGGACTGTAGCCTTATTAACATGATGATTTATGAAAGCCTAGACCTGTATATAAAATTAATAACATTTTAAATTACCTTTCATTATTTTTCCTGCTTAGTGCCCTAGATTATAATGAATACGATGATCACTTTTGATCAGACAATCACTTTAGGGCACCACACCTGTCAATACAACACATTCAGCAGCTAATGCTATATGCCAAAAATCACACTAGTTTAACAAAATGAAAAAGAACTCTCCATTTACTTTGTGTGTTGATTGCATTGCTTGTTACAAGCTGTTCAGTAGTCATCTGCAGTCAACATGATAGAATAAATAAACCATTGCTAGTGGTGTTCAATGTGGCACACCGAGATTTTCAGAGGCACACCCACAGTAATTTTTCTGGCTACGCTACAGGGCCAGACATGATGGGAATGGAACCAATTCCCTGTGCATGGGATTCAAACGACTAACCTATCCTGTTGTTAAATGTTGAAATGCTGGAAGAGCTTTGGAAGGAGAAGGCCTCCATCTTGTCATTCGACAGATAGACAAATTCGAACGGGGTGCTCCGCCTACTCAAAGCATGATGGATTATGGCAGGGGCTTCCTCCAAATCAATAGTCATGCTTTACTGGAGGAATGTGGCTGCAACATCTGCTGCCAGAGGTCCCACCAACAGGTGTCGAGGAACGGCGTGGTGTTGTGAGAACACAGAGCCTTCTGAGAGCGTCAGGAAGGCCAGGTGCACCCCATAGTCCTGTCCAGCTGTGTGCAAATTAAACCCAGCATAACTATTAACCCGATCCTGCGGCAGGGTAGGGCAAGGCAAGGAATGGTGTGGCACCCATCGCCCACGTAGATGAGCGTTCTCACAGATGGCTCGGCATTAGGACGTCACTCAACTCCTACGTACATCCTCTTTCTCAGCAACCACCGTTAATGGGATGTCGAAAAGTGTCTGATGAATGCTATCCAAGCAACAAAGAGGATGCCACGGAAACACAGAAGAAATGCATTGAAATTGTTACAGGAAATTGTTTTGACGCGCCAAACACTGTGCATACTGTGGATAATATGTGCACAGGGAAAGCCTTTTAGAGGACAAACTAACTGAAGCGACACTGCACCCAGAATTGTTTGTTTTTCACATTTTGGCGGTATTGACATAGCTGTTCGTTCGTTCCGGCCTGTCCTGTCCTTTCACAAACACCCTCAGGTGCATGATGTGAGTGTAGCAAGCCAGCCAACCATGTTGCTGCAAGCCCTCACCATGGCAACAAACCCAGTGGAATTGACGCTTTTCAACACCTCTTCTCCTGGGAGCATGTAGGTCGTTGACTGTTGGGAGTGCAAGGTGTGTCTGTCAATGACACAAGTATCGCACTACAGGATTAAACATTTACATTTACAACGTTTGGCAGACACTTGAATCCAAAGCGACTTACATGTAGAACATTTGTCAATAGTTGGACAGGTCATGCACCAGCAATTGTAATATTTTATTAGAATAATCTTGTCATCATGATTACTACCATGTCAAAATCAATAAAAACTAAATAGCTAATGGCCGCCCTGAATAATAAAGTAATTGCTTTTTTTCTTTTCTTTTTTAAATAAGAGCAGAGAGAAGATACTATTGCATTCAAAGACTTGTTTTAGGAGTGAATGCTAAGGTGTCAAGATGCCAAGGCGGATAGTGAAGATAAATGCATATTGCATTGAATAATGCATTAATGGAGTTAGCAGGTGCGGGCAAGATAGTCAGGCGAGATACTCCCCAGCTGTGGGGATTTATTCAGAACCTTGACAATTACTTGTTTTCCCCAAACTAAAAATGTGGACACACTGACTAAACCCTCTTTGTTAATTTGGGTTTTTGGTGCCAAGAATGTGGTGTGATATTTCACAGGGAAGGCCGAACCATAAAGTCCAGCTGTTGGTTTTGCCTGTTGGTCCAACTGGTCTGTGTGTGTGTTGAGTGCGCTTGTGAGCGCGCGTGTGTGTGTGCGAGCGCGTGTGTGTGCATGTTTGTCTGTGTGTGTGTGTGCGCGCAGGTTGTGCGCGTGTGCGTGCACGTGTAAGAGCATGCACGTGTGTGTGGGTGAACATTGACTCATTACTGGACTATGTTGCGCTAAACTCCATTTCCATTCTATTACTAAATGGCTGCCAGCTGACTTAGTGCAGTGCGATGTTCACAAGAAGATTCTGGACAACAGCAAAGTCTGAGTGAAACGCTTGAAATTCATCTTTATTCAGCTCGTCTTCATCGGGAACTAAAGACTAAACAACCAAGGGACCAAACCAAAAGAGCTTAAGGCTCTTTTAACGCATGTATCTCCTGGTCTCTGGCTTAACAGTACAGTATGTGTCTGTGGGGGATGGATACAGGGATGGGGGAGTCAGGTCCTCTCCCCTGGGTGTGATGGGGTCTGTGTTGGGTTAGATGAGCCTCACCTGCACACCCCCACCCCCCCCCCCACACCCCACCCCCCATCCCCCAGGAGGAGAGTCACCACAGCCTGCCTCAGACACACAAACACACACTCCTTTCTCCTTTTCTCTATTTGGTTCCTGCTTTCATCTTTCTGCTTCATTTACATTTATCTCCTCTCTTCCTTTCCTTTCCTTTCCTTCCCTTCCCTTTCCTTTCCTTTCCTTTCATTCCCTTCCTTCCTTTCCTTCCCTTTCCTTCCCTTCCCTGTCCTTCCTTTCCTTCCTTTCCTCCTTTCCTTCCTTCCCTATTAGGGTGGGCCATACTTTTTATTTTTTGCAAATCAATTGAGAGGGGTGTTAAAACAATGTATTTTGGTCTGTAG
>JAODUE010081869.1:0-14642 GCA_027564755.1 Amblyopsis hoosieri
CTGGCCACATCAGCAGTCCTCATGCCTCCCTGCAGCATGGCTAATGCACGTTCACGCAGATGAGCTGGGACCCTGGGGATCTTTCTTTTAATGTTTTTCGCAGTCAGTAGAAAAGTCTCTTTAGTGTCCTGCGTTTTTAGAACTGTGACTTTAAATTCCCATTCTCTGTAAGCTGTTAATGTCTTATTGACCGTTCCACAGGTGCATGTTAATTAATTGATTATGGTTAATTGAACATGCATGTAAAACATTGTTTAAACCCCTTACAATAAAGATCTGTAAAGTTATTTTGATTTTTACAACATTATTTTTGAAATCACAGTCCTGAAAAAGGGACGTTTCATTTTTTTGCTGAGTTTGTATTATATACAGTAAAGGCATCGTAGACGAGTGGAGGGCTATTTTGCTATATTTTGAAGAACTACAGAGGAGGGGGTTCAGCACCGCCTCTGTGGCTGCTTTACTGACTAATGTATTTCATGCAAAGGCGAGCTGCATATTAACAATGGCTAACTGTGTAAAGATAAAACAATAGTTTAATGGGCTACACCCAATGCATTGTGTCTGCATAGCCATTTTCTTAGCTAAAACACTCTATAAAAAGCATTTTGTTCAGCTGAGCTCCTTCTATAGGCAGCCTTCAAGCACTGAGTTGGTCATTTACAATGGCATTACCTCATAGTCAGAATCAGAAATGGTCTGACTGCAGATAAGTCTTAAGTACAGGATCAAATCATAAAGTGGGATCGGGTCTCGAGTACATCACTAGTTTCAATAACATGAATTCAATCATGCTATAATCATCTGATTCTTAAAAATAGAATATCTACATTTAGTAATTTTACTTTAATCTGGGACTAGAGAGAATTAATGATTCAAATTCTGATCTAGCAGCAGATACTGTGTCTCTGATGTTCTAAAATCACACAGAATGTGAAACAAACTGTTTGACTGCTTGATTTATCATATCAGCAAGACCTAAGACAAGAAGGCCCTGAATCACGAGAGAGAACTTAGAACTTAGAGGAACAGTGTGCAGCAGGCTTGAAGTGTGCCAGGCTTCATCTGATGAGTCTTGTAGTAGCCCACATATAAGCACTGTGCTTGCTTTTTTTTGTTTTTTTTGTGTGTAGAATGTGTTGTAGCATTTCCAAAGAAGCAACATGTCGTAATAATGAGTAAATTACAGATCTAATTCAGCTTCTGCTGCAGGCGACAACTGGTATTGTCTTTGCAGAGGCAATTTGCATTCCTTTTAGGTAACTTTGTGGGGAGGGGCAGAGAAAACAAAGCCTATTGCTTTTTTATGTTTAGGCCTCAGCTTTGATCATTAGAAAAGGATCTGGGTTGAAAGACCATTTTAATTATGACCCTATATAAATATGTTTCAAATGTTATGTGCCAATTAAGCTTTTGGTAAAGTTGACAAGGAATTCCCTACCATATTACACAAACCGTGGTGTACAGGCGATACTGTTAAGATAATGTGTGGGACTGCATTGGTCATATAGGCAAAATCTGTTGTCCAAAATCCTAAATGTGTAAATAGGTTTCTTATCAGTAATTGCAATTCAATTTGTGCATTTAGACAAATATCAAAAATATTTGGTAGCAGAAATGCCATAGTAAGAAACCGTGCATTACAAATTGTGCCATTTGTTTAATCTCATGTCATAATCTCATCCAAAAAGATTTAACCATTTGTAAAATTATATATGTTTAGAAAAAAATCATATGTCACAGGCCAGAATATAGTTTCATTAACATATATTGTGTCTGAAACATTCAGGTTATAGTCCATCAGAGTGCAATACATGGTTTGCAGTGAAATACTGTGACTATTTAATCTAGTATCTTGTTATTGGTGCAATTACCCTTCTTGTGGCCTCCTATTGTGTCCTTTGTTGACTCAGTTTGAAATTGCCATACTGTCTGCTAACTCGAACCCCCACCTGAATAACAGGGCTGGGACCGCCTTTTGGTTTGCTCCCCCACTGCGAACACTGTCATATGGCTTCTGGAACTTAAAGTACTTAAAACATTCTCTTTATACCTTTCAAACACACCTTGCCGACACATAGTAACAAGCCGTGTGACCATATTATAAAACGTTTCACTACGTCAGCCTGCATGTGACATCCCATAAACAGTACAGACACGAGGCATTAAGCAATTCATATATGTCTGTACTCTAATGTTTGTGGTTTTAACACTACAACTTTGTCTTATTGTCTGTGTTACGTGAAGGGGTCTGCCCCAGTGCTGCAACATAAGATAGCAACTCATCCCTTAGTATTTGAAAGATCAATTTAGAATTAGGTTGTGCTCGTTTTTTTCCTTACTCATATATCCATCATTGCTTTTGCCAAATTGTTCTAGTTATCAGCATGTTGGTTTTTAATCTTAGCTATATCTATTCTTTTCAATTTAAGGGCAACACAAATTTGCTCTGATATTCTGTTATGGCCAACTTTTTTCATTACCTTATTTGATACCTATGTAGTCTTACCACTGATTATATTTAGCAGCTATTTATTTCAATTTATATATACATATTTTCATATATTGTATAATTCCATTTAGAATCCATTAGAATCTCTCACACCTGGAGTGAGTATTTCCTCAACTATGTCCAACCTATGTGCCTCAGTAAATCTTATTTGTATAGAACATCTCAGAATAATTGCATATCAGACCACGTGCACATGGGTGCTTCAATAAGAACAAAAATAAAATGCAACAATATGAACAAAATATTCTCTATGTAATTTTAGAATTAAAATAAAGACAACCCTTAGAGGAAGATCCCTTTACTCTAACTGGTCTGTCTTTTCTCAGAGACAAAAGATAAGACAAAAGATAACAACCTCTTTTCCTCCGTCTACACTTCTGACTTTCACACCTACTTACATTTTCTTTCTTCTGTTTGTACTTCTACTCATCTTAACATGTTAGTTGTCACTTACCATTCTGTAGCAGAGGTTGACTTTCAGCTTGTTCATTCTTCAACTTACTTTGTCCTTCATATTTCACTTACTACTAACCTTCTGACAAAATCCTCACAAGTACAACCAATATTACAATACGATACACAATGTCACAATATAACATACAACATCAATATAAATATATTCAAATGCAACAGACTCTTTTAGGATTGTGTTGTGAAAATGATCATACTTCTAAGTAAGTAAAGTAAGTCGAATGTATTTATATAGCACATTTCACAGATAAAAATCACAAAGTACTTCACAACTGTAGGGGAATACACAGCAATAGTAAATACATGACAGCACATGACACAAATAAATATCCAAACAAAAGCAAATAAACTAACAGAAATACACATCAGACCGGCCTCACCACCCTACAGTCTAAGTAAAAGCTTCTTTGAATGAAATAGTTTAACTGTGTTTTAAAAGTTACCACCGAATCCAAGGAGCGTAGGAAAGGGGGCAATGCATTCCACAACCTAGGTGCCACTGCCTGAAAAGAACGGTTCCCTCTAGTCTTAAAATGTGTATGGGAAAAAATTAGAAATCTCTGACCTGTGGATCTAAGACTAAGGACGTGCACAGCTGTATGAGGTCAGAGATGTAAGGGGGCGCTTCTCCTTGTAGGGCTCTAAAAGTAAGGACCAACATTTTAAAATGCATTCTAAATTGTACTGGTGACAATGAAGTGAAGCTAAAACAGGTGTGATGTGTGCCCCTTTTCTAGTGCATCATATAACATTCTGGAGGCGATAAAGCTGTTTCTTATTGAGACAAGTAAAAAGACTCTTGCAATAATCTTACCTAGATGAAATAAAAGCATGAATGATCATGTCAAGTTTGGCCTTAGACACCAGGGCTCTTATTTTAGATATGTTCCTTAATTGAAAAAAAACAACAGTTTTTAATTAGTTGTTGTGAGTGTTGATACATGGACATGGCTGAATAAACTACAACACCTAAACTCCTTTAGGCACAGGGTATATGGTCGCTATCAGCTGGGATTGAGTGGCAGCTGACATCGGCAGACTCCTGTGCGACTGAGCAGCCCTATTTAAGGACCGCACTGTCCCTCCGTATCCCCCTTGCAAAGAAGTGTGTCATGCAACACTCCTTAGTGCATACGAACCCACCTTGCCATCTGAGAATGAGGACAAGGAATGCTTTTATCAGACACAGGATGACAACAGGATATCGAATGGAGTAAGGAATAATCACGGTTTCACTATTATTATGCATGAATTTCACTACACCAGCAATGTCATTTTGGGTATCGATGTAATGCCCGTTCTCCTGTTTTACTGCCAATGACCCAACTCTTAGCTCACTACTACTTCATTTAGTGTTTCCTCTGGGGGAAAAACAATTCTACTAACCCGTCGGGGGGGAAAGTTAGGCTATTTTCTGGGGGTTCCATGGATCTTCCCCTGGACTATTTACTAAAAACATTGATTCTGGTGAAATTTATTAAAAGGATAAACTTTAAATAAATCTGAAATATGGTTTCCATCCCCCAGAAATTACCTCAATGTATATTAAAGTTTCTGACACTCGACTTGTTTCATCGCTGTGGCTGGAGACGATAGCGCGCAGGTAGGCCCCATCATTGTAATATGGGTTACAGCAGTATAATATAACTAAAATATGTCGCTTTTAAAGGTAACTACTCATCTACTAGCTTAACTATAGCAGGCTGTCTTCCCTTGCTGTTTGTCATGCACTCCTGACGTGATTGAAGCGCACTCACGCTGGCAAGAAACACAGCGTGAGTGCGCTTCACTCACGCTGTGTTTCTTGTCAGCTCACACTAAAATATCATCAAAATTGTCTCAAATGGATAAATTCTCTATTTACAGAGAAAATCGAGTGCCCTTTCCAAAGTTTACTGAAACTATGTTTGATTAGAATTAGGTAGCCACCAGACAGTTGGTTTTGGTGTGGCATCAATTGAACCTGGCAATGTTTGTTTGTCCTCACTGTGCAACTAAAATGTTCCTATTATGAGAGGGAGGAAAGAAAACAAAGTGTAGCTGAGCCTTTACAGTTTTAAAACCTTGGCATTTTTAATCCCGGTAATAGTGAAACAGGTTAATCGCTGCATCCCTAGTAAGAAGTAATGACATCAACGATGTTCTCATCACCCGTGCCATGGGAGGTGCAGAATATTGGACTGGCCACCAAATGATTGTGGCAAAGCTCTATATTAGTGTGTGTCCTGCCTTCCGGCTGAAAAAGCCCAATAAAAAGAGGCTAAACTGCATCCACTTTGGAAATAAAGAAGCAAGGAATGAGTTTTGCTGTTCTTTAACCAATAAACTAATGAAACAAGAATATTCTGAGCTCAGAAAACCACATGGAACAGTAAACCTATATCAGCTCTGCGCTCTATGATGCAGCAGTCCAAACCATCGGTTATAAGAGCAGGAACCACAAAGATTGGTTTGAAGATAGCTCAGTCACCCTTCATGACTTGCTTATGGACATGCACAAAGCTCACCGGGCAACTCTAAACAACCCCTCATCCACTAGTGCCAAGCAGCTTTGGCAGGCAGCACGAAGGAAAGTGCAAAAGGCAATAAGAGACTTAAAAAATGAATGGTGAACTTAAAGAGCACATCAAATCCAGTCATTTGCCAATAAAAATTACAGGCATAATTTTTATAATGCTGTCAAAATCATATGGCCCAAGAACTTGCTGCATCACTGCCCTGAAAACAGCAGATTGTTTAACACTTCTAAAAAATCGTATTAGTACTGATATGATCTTCACAGCCCGACAGCTTCAGGAAAAGTGTCAGGAGAAACACAAGAACCTGTTTATGTTTATGGCATTTATCGACCTCTCCAAAGCATTTGACACTGTGCAAATAGAGTTTTTGTGGAATGTCCTCCTTAGGTTTGGCTGTCCAAATAAATGTGTAAACATCTTTTGCCAATTCCATGATGGGATGACTGCTCGGGCGAGCCCTTCCCTGTACGAACAGGCTAAGGCGCTAGCCCTCGTGCTATTTAACATCTTCCTCTTTTGTGTCACCAAGCTTCTACACAAGCTAAAAAAGCAGTGGGGTGGCAGTGGACTTCAGATTGGATGGAAACTAACATCAAAAGGATAGTGATAAGAATGCCATCATGTCACCTGCCCTGCAGGGTTCTATACGGCCAGCTACATCATGGTCGACGCTAAGTTGGAGGGCTGAAGAAGAGCTATGAGGACCAGATAAAGAATGCTTTGAGGAATTGTAACATCAGTACTGAAGACCTGGAGGCTGCTGACCGTAACACCCTGGAGACAGCTGTGTGTGGATGGGGTTCATTTGCTGGAGGCAAATCAGCATGAGAGAGCCAGTAGAAAAACAAAAACAACCGTGGCTGCCATCATTACCACCATCAACACTACAGATACTACACAGGTTCCAAATTATTATGCACATGATATTTTACACAGATTTTCCTAAATAGTCGACGCAAATGACGAATTTCATTGAACAAACAAAAAAAAAACTACACTGTTCGAAATTATTATGCACAACAGAGTGGAAAAATATGTTATAGGTTGTAAATAACTGAAAATGGTCATTTGTGGAACTTGTAGCAGTAGGTAGTCATATTTACTGAAATCATAAGCTGTTTCAATCAAACACATCCTAACAGGGCAAGTTATATGTTGACATAGGACCCCTTCTTTGATATCACTGTCACCATTCTTGCATCCATTGAACTTGTGAGACTATGGAGAGTTTCTGCTTGAATTTCTTTGCCGTATGTCAGAATAGCCTCCCAGAGCTGCTGTTTTGATGCAAGCTACCTCCCACCCTCATAGATCAATTGCTTGAGGATGCTCCAATGGTTCTTCAATAGGGTTGAGGTCAGGGGAGGATATGGGCCACACCATGAGTTTCTCTCCTTTTATGCTCATAGCAGCCAATGACAGAGGTATTCATTACAGCATGAAATGGTGCATTGTCATAAATGAAGATGATTGATACGGAAGACACGGTTCTTCTTTTTGTACCATGGAAGAAAGTTGTCATTCAGAAACTACTTTGCTGAGGTCATTTTCACACCTTCAGGGACCCTAAAGGAGCCAACCAGTGCCCTCCCCATGATTCCGGCCCAAAACATGACTCCGCCACATCCTTGCTGACGTTGCAGCATTATTGGGACCTGGTGGCCATCCACCAACCATCCACTACTCCATCCATCTGGACATTCCAGAGTTGCACGGCACTCATCAGTATACAAGATTGTTTGAAAATTAGTCTTCATGTATTTCTGAGCCCACTGCAACCGTTTTTTGCTTGTGAGCATTGGGTAGGGGTGGCCGAATAGTAGGTTTATGCACAATAGTAGTAGGTAGTAGTAGAATAGTAGGTTTATGGTTTATGCAAGCAAGCCTCTAGACCAGGGGTGGGCAATCCTGGTCCTAGAGGGCCGCTGCCCTGCATGTTTTATATGTCTCCCTGCTCCAACACACCTGATTCTACCTGCGGTAGTTGTTGGGGCATCGGTTTTAGTTTTTGGGACTGCAGTTGTAGTTGTTGGAGTGTGTGTAGTAGTTGTTGGTGTGTCTGTGGTAGTTGTTGGGGCATCAGTTGTTGTTGGTGTGTCTGTGGTAGTTGTTGGGCCATCAGTTGTAGTTGTTGGTATATCTGTGTTAGTTGTTGGGACATCAGTTGTAGTTGTTGGAGTGTCTGTGGCAGTTGTAGTTGTAGCTTCTGTGGTAGTTGTTGGGGCATAAGTTGTAGTTGTTGGTATATATGTGTTAGTTGTTGGGGCATCAGTTGTAGTTGTTGAAGTGTCTGTGGCAGTTGTAATTGTAGCTTCTGTGGTAGTTGTTGGAGCATCAGTTGTTGGTGTGTCTGTGGTAGTTCTTGGCATGTCTGTGTTAGTTGTTGGGGCATCAGCTGTAGTTATACCTTCTGCATTAGTTGTTTGATCCTCAGTAGTTGTTGAAATGACTGTGGTAGTAGTTCTATCTCCTGTGGTAGTTGTTGGAGCATAAGTTGTTTTTGGTGAGTCTGTGGTATTTGTAGTTTCTGTGGTAGTTGTTGGGGCATCAGTTGTTTGTGTGTCTGTGGACGTTGATGGCGTGTCTGTAGTAGTTGTTGGGGCATCGGTTGTAGTTGTTGGGACATCAGTTGTAGTTGTTGGAGTGTCTGTGGTAGTTGTTGGAGTGTCTGTGGTAGTTGTTGGTGTGTCTGTGGTAGTTGATGGGGCATCAGCTGTTGTTGTTGGTTTATTTGTTTTAGTTGTTGGGGCATCAGTTGTAGTTGTTGGTATATCTGTTTTAGTTGTTGGGACATCAGTTGTAGTTGTTGAAGTGTCTGTGGTAGTTGATGGGGCATCAGTTGTTGATGTGTCTATGGTAGTTGTAGTTGTAGCTTCTGTGTTAGTTGTTGGGGCATTCGTTGTAGTTATACCTTCTGCATTAGTTGTTTGATTCTTAGTTGTAGTTGTTGGTGTGTCTGTGGTAGTTGTAGTTTCTGTGGTAGTTGTTGGGGCAATAGTTGTTGTTTGTGTGTCTGTTGTAGCTGTAACTTCTGTGGTAGTTGTTGGGCCATCAGTTGTTGTTGTTTGAGTGTCTGTGGAAGTTAAAGGCGTGTCTGTGTTAGTTGTTTGGGCATCAGTTGTAGTTGTACCTTCTACATTAGTTGTTTGATCATCAGTTGTAGTTGTTGGAGTGACTGTGGTAATAGTTCTACCTTCTGTGGTAGTTGTTGGAGCATCAGTTTTTGGTGTGTCTGTGACAGTTGTAGTTGTAGCTTCTGTGGTAGTCGTTGGGGCATAAGTTGTAGTTGTTGGTATATCTGTGTTAGTTGTTGGGCCATCAGTTGTAGGTGTTGGTATATGTGTGTTAGTTGTTGGGACATTAGTTTTAGTTGTTGGAGTGACTGTGGTAGTATTTCTATCTTCTGTGGTAGTTTTTGGAGCATCAGTTGTTGTTGGTATGTCTGTAGTATTTGTATTTGTAGCTTCTGTGGTAGTTGTTGGAGCATCAGTTTTTGGTGTGTCTGTGGTAGTTGTAGCTTCTGTGGTAGTTGTTGGGCTATTAGATTTTGTTGTTGTTGGAGTGTCTGTGGAAGTTGATGGCGTGTCTGTGGTAGTTGTTTTGGCATCAGTTGTAGTTGTACCTTCTACATTACTTGTTTGATCCTCATTTGTCGTTGTTGGAGTGACTGTGGTAGTAGTTCTATCTTCTGTGGTAGTTGTTAGAGCATCAGTTGTTGTTGGTGTGTCTGTGGTAGTTGTAGTTTCTTTGGTAGTTGTTGGGGCATCAGTTGTTGTTTGTGTGTCTGTTGTAGTTGTAGCTTCTGTATTAGTTGTTGGGCCATCAGTTGTAGTTGTTGAAGTGTCTGTGGTAGTTGTTGTATCTTCTGTGGTAGTTGAGGGAGCATTAGTTGTTGTTGGTGTGTCTGTTGTAGTTGTTGGCGTGTCTGTGGTAGTTGTTGTGGCATCAGTTGTAGTTATAACTCCTGCATTAGTTGTTTGATCCTTAGTTGGAAATGGAGTGACTGCTGTAGTAGTTTTATCTTCTGTGGTAGTTGTTGGAGCATCAGTTGTTGTTGGTGTGTCTGTTGTAGTTGTAGCTTCTGTGGTAGTTGTTTTGGCATAATTTGTTGTTTGTGTGTCTGTGGTAGTTGTAGCTTCTGTGGTAGTTGTTGGGCCATCAGTTGTTGTTGTTGGAGTGTATGTGGTAGTTGTTGTTGTGTCTGTGGTAGTTTTTGGGGTGTCAGTTGTAGATTGTTGTTTTTGTTTAATTTCTCCTGATCCTCCATGTGCTCCTGTGTGCTGCATTTCCCCTGATGCTCCTTCTTCTCCTGTGTGCTGCATTTCTCCTGATCCTCCATGTTCTCCCGTGTATTGTTTTCCTCTTGATACTGTGTGTTGAGCAGTTGTGACCGCTGTATCTGCTTTCAAGGCAGCTATGGTTCTCTTGGGGGCAGATGTAGTTTTAGCTTCTGTGGAAGTTATTGAGACATCAGTTGCAGTATTTTTGTCTGTTGTATTTGTAGCTTCTGTGGTAGTTGTTGGAGCATCATTTGTAGTTGTAACTTCTGTGTTAGTTGTTGGGTAATCCGTGGTAGTTGTAATTGTACCTTCTGTGGTAGTTGTTGCAGATTCATTTGTAGTTGTTGGTGTATCTGTGGTAGTTCTAGCTTCTGTGGTAGTTGGTGGGGCATCATTTGTAGTGGTTGGTGTGTCTGTGGTAGTTGTGTCATCAGTTGTGGTTGAAGGGGCAGCTGTTGTTGTTAAGGTGGCAACTGTGGTATTTGTTTGATCAGATGTAGTTTTTGTTTTTTTCGTTGTAGTTGTTTCTTTAGCTGTAGTTTTCGGAAGAGCAGCTGTTTTTGAAGTGGAAACTGTAAAAGTAGTTTTTTTAGATGCAGTAGTTGTTTCTTCAGTTGTAATTGTTGGTAGATCTGCTGCGGTTGCAGCAGGTGTGCTTTTTTGTGGGGTAATTGTGGTAGTTGTTGGAGTGTCTGTGGTGGCTGGTAAATCTACACTGGTTGTTTCTTTAGTTGTAGTTGTCAGTAGATCCCCTTTTGGTTGTAAGGGCAGCTGGGGTCGTTGGTGTGGCAGATGTGGTTGTTGACGAGGCAGATGTGCTTGTTGAGGTGGCACCTGTAGTAGTCGTTTGGTCAGATGAACCTGCTATTCCTTCTTCTCCTGATTCCGTGGGTAGTTTTGAACGTGCTCCTCTTTCTGTAGATGTCAGGGCAGCTGTAGTTGATCGTGGGCCATCTCTGGTTGTTGATGAAGCAGCTGAGGTTTTTGTTTGGTCGGTTACCATTTTTATCGGTGCAGGTGCGGTAGTTGTTAGGGTAGATCTTTGTGGGGCTGGTGTGTTGGTTGTTGTTCGGGTATATATTGTCTGTTGGGAAGTTGTACTTTTTGTAGGGATAGGTGTGTTTGTTGTCAGGGTGGATATTCTTGGTGGGGCAACTGTCATTTCTGTATGGGCAGGTTTGGTTGTAGACAAGGTTGATCTTGTTGGTGGGGAAATTTTAGTTTTGGTGGTGGCAGGTGTTTGTTTGGGCAGCTATGAACTTTGTCACATCTGCTCTGGTTGTAGTTAACTGCTTTTGTTATGGCAATTGTTGCAGCTTTTATATTTTTGCACATATATGTTGACAGGGGGGCAGCTTTTGTTGTTATCAGTTTAAATTTTGTTGTTCGTTGGGCAGCTGAAGCTGAACTTGAGTCTCCTTTCTTCCCTGATTCTGTGGATTGTCTTGAACCAGCTCTTCCTCCTTCTCCTGATTCTAAGGACTGTCTTGAACCTGCTAATCCTCCTTCTCCTGATTCCGAGGACTGTCTTGAACCTGCTATTCCTTCTTCTCCTGATTCAGTGGGTAGTTTTGAACCTGCTTCTCTTTCTGTAGATGTCAGGGCAGCTGTAGTTGATCGTTGGCCATCTCTGGATGTTGATGAAGCAGTTGTTGTTTCTGTTTGGCCAGATGCCATTTTTATTGGTGCAGGTCTGGTAGTTTTTAGGGTAGATCTTGTTGGTGGGGAAGTTGTAGTTTTTTTTGGGGCAGGTGTGGTTGTTGTCAGGTAAGATCTTGTTGGTGAGGCAACTGTAGTTTTTGTGGGGGCAGGTGTGGTTGATGTCAGGGTCAATCTTGTGGGTGGAGCAGCTGTGGGTTTTGTTTGGGCAAGTGTGGTTGTTGATTGGGCAGCTATGAACGTTTTTGCATCTGCTCTGGTTGTGGTCAGTGCTGGTGTGGTTTTCATGGCAACTGTGGGTGTTATATTTTCTTGCAGAGTTAATAGTGGGGCAGCTATGGTTCTCATTTTAGATCTGGTTGTCTAGAACCTTCTCCTCCTGCTTGGGCAACTGTGGGGCATAACCATTTCCTTTTTGAGAAACTAGGCGCTATACTATCGTGTTAGCGCCTGTTTTAGGTGTAATTCCATAACAATATGTGCCTAAAAACATGGCATAGTATAGTCCAATCATAAATATTTTGGGGATAGAATTACTCCCATTATCTCTAGATTTGACTATGCATAAGCTTTTTAATAGGTATACAGTATAGATCATTAAACTTTTGTTTCCATTTTTTGAATGTGGCTGGAACATACGCTACTCGCCTTGTCTAATCCAAGTTTAGAGGACGTTGCCAAGCACTGATTACGTGATCAGCCGCAAGCTTAGTACATTAATCGTAAAATATGATGGCCCAGCACGCGCTGCGTGGGCTGATTGCACTCACTAACTGTACAAGAGACCCACAGTAACCAGTTTCTATTTAAATTGGTAAACATTCATCTGACATCAACAACACAACGTTCTTATTTTAATATATATACATACAATATCAACTGCAAGTCACATTAATTGTTAACTTACCAGCAAACAGAAGGAAGATTAAACAAAACTCCATTTTAAAAGGCACTCCTTTATCTGTAAGAAATAGTAATATTTTTCAGATATTTGAAATAATGAATGAACTTCTCCACTACATAGGCTGGTGCAATGTAAACTAAGTAAATGTATCGATATCTGTGCGCTCTAGTTGACAATGGCTGTGACTAGTTGGCTCTTGTCAATTTAGCTCAAGCCTATAGGCCAGCGCATTTATCCTAAACTAATGCGCCAGATGGTTTCTTATATAGAACCATCTGGAAACCCATCCATTGAAACTGTTTGGAAAAAGATACATAGATACATTCATCGTCCCTCCCCCTCGGGGAATCGAACCCCAATCTCCCACGCAGAGAGTGGACGCTCCTACAAGGCAGGCCAAAAACCCATGGGCCCTGGCCTGCATCACAAGAGCGTCCTATGAGGTGTCGGAGAGTGAGGCTTAAGACCGCACAGCTACCTGCTGGCCACCGTTACATTGACATATGTGCAAATATGTGACATGTAGTAAGTAAAATAAACAAAAAATACGCTGTACAGTTTTTTAAGATGAGGTAGGTTAACATGAATAAAATGTTTAAATGACAGGTGGTGGTTACAAGGAACAGTATGCACAATAATATACCCAATTTACAAATGCTTTATTTTCAAATGCAACAAATTATTAACTCAGTATCAGCATTGCTACGACACGATAAATGAAACTGGGATCAACTTCATCACATTAGCACAGCAAAAATCATCTTTTAAATGTGCACACTTTTTCATTAGTTTGATACATTTTTCACACGCATTTTCAAAACGTTTAACACAGATCTTATAGAACAACCCCAAACTCTATTGGATTCATTGTGTTCAACAAAAGGAAAACATCTATTCACAGCTCATAGGAATCACTTCCATTAATCTGAATCTCTAATGCACCCAGGTGAAACTCCTTTGCCCAACTCTTCCATAAGCAATTAGTCCTTATCCAGCTGTGAAATATGGCAGTTCTGTGTTGCTACTGTAAATGTGAAATTCTGAGTATTCACAACCATTTATTTTAATTTAAAGTATATACGTGATATGCTTGATTGCCTTATATTGGCACATGCTATAACTATGTACAATTTCAACAAATGGCAATATGAAACAGCTATCATATTGATTGCTGTATTTTTTTGTTCATTGTGTAATGATTTATTTAAATATTAATTTCACCACAAATTGTTTCATGGAAATATTTGCTTTTATTTTATGTTTTTGCTGTTCTTTGAATGATAGAGGAATTTTCAAACACAATTTGTTATTCTGGCCAGCTTCAGTTTCAGTTTAAATTACTTTGAGAAGGTGATGTCAGAGAGTGAACAAATCAAGACAAATGGTATCCTCCCATGTACAGTATGAGCACATGATTAACTAGGGTGGCACAGATTTAATTAGAGATTGCTTGTCTTTATTTTTGTTGTTGTTGTCCTCATCCTCTGTTGTCTAGCAACTTTGGCATTGTTAAAATGCCAAAGTTACTGACATGCTCCATATAAAATTGACATGCCTCATTTACAATGTTGTCCCTGCAATTATGATTGGTGCGGTAACAATTGTGACGCGTAGTGTTTGCACCTGGAGAAATATGTGATTTATCAGTTTATGTTAATTATATTGAGAGCATGTGTTTGCAGAATTATTTATTTGGCCACTTTCTTATAAATGTTTTGCAGAAATGCTTTGAATATTGAAACGTGGAAATGGGTGAATAGTAATTTGTATCAGAAATGTATGTGTTTTTGAATGATCTAAGGGTATGGGTTTTGACCCGCCAGCAGATATTTAAAATGTGTTCTTAGTGACTTAGGAGGTCCCTTAACTACTAACTGTTATTAGATTTATGAGGTAGCTAAAGCGCTTTGTGAAATACTCTTAGACCAAACATTTTGCAGTCCTAATAGTAGGCATAAAAACATAAAAACCTCATGTTTAGGTCAATGTTTAAAAATGTAAGTGTTAAGCTTCTAAGATATATATTTGTCCAATCATGAAGTATGTCTAAAAAAAAACTAAATGGTGATCAAGTTTTGGCAGCATTAATAAAGCCAAGTTTTCATACATGAGACAAATCAATGTGCTTTACATAAGGCATATTATGTAATATAAAGAACTTAGACAAACTTATATAAACTTAAAGCTGACAGTTAAAATAAAAGAACAATTTGCAAACATATGTATATACAGGGCAGAATATAATAATAATAATAATAATATATTAATATAATAATAATATAATTCCTAATGCTGGA